>PVIA01004804.1:0-129073 GCA_004024845.1 Tonatia bakeri | reverse complement strand
CCTTCCTTCCTTCCTTCCTTCCTTCCTTCCTTCCTTCCTTCCTTCCTTCCTTCCTCTCTCTCTCTCTCTCTCTTTCTTTCTTTCTTTCTTTTTTTCTTTCCTTCTTTCCTTTCTTTCTCTTTTTTTCTCTTTCTTTCCTTTTTTTTTTTACCATTCCTGATCAACATAGTTTTGGAAGTCCTAGCCAGAGTAATCAGGCAAGAAAAAAATAGCAGTTAAATTGTAAAGGAAGACAAAACAATCATTTTCATATAATGTGATATTATATAGTAAATGTAAACACCACCAAAAAACTGTTTGGTGTAATCAGTGAATTCAGTGAAGTTGAAGGACACAAAGTTAACATACAAAATCACTGGCACTCCTGTACAGTAACAAATTATCTGAAAAAGAAAGAAAATTATACCATTTACAATAAAATAAAAATAAATTACTTAAAATAAAATTTACTAAGGAGGTGGAAGGTCTTCACTGAAAATGACACTGATGACACTCATGAAAGAAATTGGGGAAGATATACTTAAATGTAATATTATCTTGTGTTTATAGATTAGAAGAATTAATATTGTTAAAATGTTCTTACTACCCACAGCCATTTATAGATTCAATGCAACCCTTATAAAAATTTCAGTGGCATATAACACAAAAGTAAAAAAAAAACAAAAAAAACAAAACACAAACATAAAATTTATATGGAACTACAAATGACTCCAAAGAAATCCAGAGAAAGAACAACAAAGTGAGAGGCATCACACTTCCTGATTTCAAGTATATTATAAGCTATCGTAATCAAAACAGTGTATTGCTGTTTGGCATAACAGCATACACATGGATCAATGGAACAGAATAGAGAGTTTATAAGCACACCCAAGCCTGTATAGTCAACTATTTGTCAAGGGAGCCAAGAATATTTAATGAATAAAATCAATTTTTTTCAATAAATTTTGCAGAGAATATTGGATAGTCACATGTAAAAGAAAACTGGGCCCTTACATCACTTGCCTTACATCATGTAGTTAAGTGAATTAAGTACATAAATTCTGAAACCATGAAATTCCTAGAAAAAGACATATGGAAAAAGTTTCTTTTTTCTTTTTTTTTTATAAAAAGACTTTTATTCATCTTCAGAGAAGGGAAGTAAGGGAGAAAGAGAAGGAGAGGAACAGCAATGTGTGGTTGCCTTTGCGTGCCCTGCCCCCCCACTGGGGGGGATCTGGTCTGCAACCCAGGCATGTGCCTTGACTGGGGATTGAACCAGTGACTCTGGATCACAGGCCAATACTCAATCCACTAAGTCACACCACTCAGGGCTGAAAAAAGTTTCTTGGTGTGGGTTCTGGCAATGAATTTTGCATATGATACCCTAAGTGTGAGCAACAAAATAAAAAAATAAACAAGGTGGTATTCATCAATGTAAAAATCTTCACAGCAAAAAAAATTAGCAAAGAGAAAAGACAACCTACAGTATGAGAATAAATTATTAAAATTGTATATCTAAGAAGGGGCTATATAAAGAGCTCATACAACTTAATAGCAACCTTCCCCAAATATTCTCATTTAAAAATTTGTGAAGAACCTGAACTGACAGTTTTTTTCAAAAAAGATATACAAAGACTATCAGGTACATGAAAATATGCTCAACATCACTAGTCACTAGGGAAATTAAGATTAAACCACAGTGAGATATCACCTCACACTTGTTAGAGTGGCTGTTATAAAAAAGACAAGACACAAGTGCAGGTGAGGATGTGGAGAGTTAAGGAACCCTTGTGCACATTGATGGAAATGTAAATTGGTTCAGCCGCTGGTGAAGCAGCGTGGACATATGGAAGATCCTCCAAAATTTAAAATTATGTAGAACCATTATATGATCCAACAATTCTACTTCTAGAAATCTATCAAGAAATGAAGCCTGAAAGACATCAGCACCCTAAGTTAATAGCAGTGTTATCTACAGTAGCCAAGAAATGGAGACAAGTGAAGTGTTCATCTTGTCTGTGGAGAAATGGATAAAGAAATTCGTTTTTATATATACACGAGCTCTGTCTGGAAAATATCCAGCCATGTGCTATGAAAAATAGTCATTTATGAAGAAGATACTAAAAATATTGTACATAGGACAATGATGCCTGAGTCCCCTTCAAAGTAGGCACCTTGGGACCTCATACAGTCCTCCCAGTGTCTCTTCCATTGTTCAAACCATGCAAAATCCTTTGTTGGAATCACCATCAGATGTCTGGTTATAGTTTCCTGAATCTCATCGATGGCCTGAAATCTCTTCCCTTTCAAAGGTAATTTTATTTTTGGGAAAAGCCAGAAGTCATAGGGCACCAAAGTAGGGGGATGAGTCACCTGGGTGATCTGATATTTTGCCAAAAATCTTTGTGGGAGAGGTGATGCATGAATGGGCACTTTGTCATCATGAAACTGCCAATCACCAGTTGCCTGTAGCTGAAGCTATGAAAATCTCAGACACTGTAGTTTTTGAAATCCTCAGATCAGCTTCTAGTTCTCCCACAGTTAGTTGTTAACCTTTGTGGACTGCAGCTTGAACAGATTCAACATTCTAAGGTGTTCTGCTTGTTGTAGGCCTTCCAGAATGTGGATAACTTTCAAGAGATTCTTGACCATCTTTGAAGCGTTTGTGCCACATTTTTATTTGTGTGGCACTCATTGCATCATCCCCAAAAGCCTTCTGAATCATCTGAATAGTTTCTGCACAGGAATGCTCAAGCTTAATGCAAAATTTTAGGCAGGTTTTTTGCTCTACTCACTCAGTCGTTTTGAATGTGATGGCCATCCAATATACATGCTCACTCAATGGCATCTACCTCCCCTACTGACTGGTACAGTGAAGTTGTCATTATTCATGCATGCACATTCCAGTCCACTCTGCCAGGTTACATCGATGTCACAAACTGTTCTCTTATGTTAACAATGGCTGGACTTTTACTTGACAGACCTGAACACACACACACACACACACACACACACACACACACACACACACTGTGGAATAATCTATGGAATAATATCTTGACATGAAAATGTAGGAATTCCTGCTATTTTTAGCAATGTGGTTGGACTTTGAGGGTATTATACTAAGGGAAATATGTCAGACAGAGAAAAGACAAATACTTTATCATCTCACTTATATGTGGAATCTAAAAAAGAGAAAACCATAAGAAACTTTATTCATAGAAAAATATCAGACTTGTGTTTACCAGAGGCAATGCTGGGAGATCTGGAGTACGAACTTCCAGTTATATAATAAACAGGTACCAGGGAAAAAATGTACACCATGATAATTATAGTTAACACCATTATATGATATTTATAAAAATTGATGAGAGTAAATCTTAAGAGTTTTCATTGGTAAAAAACAAATATTTTTTGCTTTGTCTTTTAGTGTGCTTATATGAGATGCTGACCAAAGTTACCTCAGTAATCATTTCACAATACAAATGATTGTATTGTGAAAGGGTGGGACAAAAGTTGGCTTACAATTTTGAGTATATGAATTAGTTTATTCTTATATTATTATTTATTAATTATTGCATATTTTTCACGTGAACAACTGTAAATAGAATATTTTCCTAAATTGTATACAAGTATGTAAGTAAAACCTTTATGCTATACACCTTAAATTTATTCAGCAGTGTATGCCAATTATGTCTCAATACAATTGGAAACTGGGGGCAAAGGGATAGAGTTCAGTTTGGATAGAATTTCCTTTATTGATGGGATTATTCTTGGGGACATCACTGGCAGCAGTGGGTTAAGGTTGAGAGAACTTTATAAACTGCCTAAAATGATGCCTTAGAAAGAGGAAAGAACCCTCTTTTGTTAAGTTCTAATATTATTCTTAGATAACAATAGACATTTGATATGGGCAAAAGAGATGAGAAGAAAGATGTAGAGTGAGAGAAGGAAGTAAAAGAAATAGTTTAAAGTGTGGATAGAGAGAAAAATGGCAGGTTGACCCAAGTACCATTTTTGATACCAGGATGCCTACACCATCAGCAAACAAAAATTCATCTTTGTGATTCATGAGTTCTATTAACTGTATCCCTTTGTTTTCTCTGAGTGGAGCTGCAAATGCCACATTCCAGGAGCAAGTACCTCAAACATATTGACATGTTTTCTTTCCTACTCTGTTTCTTGTGTTTTTCCCAGTGTATTATACTGTCCTTATTCTTCAAAACCAGTTGTTCAGCAAGTCCAGTAATCCTGCCTCCTCGATAGCAGTCATACCTGTTCACTTTGATATCCATCTCTACTAGTTAATATCCATCTCTGCATGTATCCAACTTCTTTCGTTGAGTCCCCTATCGTCTTCTACGGGATTAATACTACAGCTTCGTAACTGATCTCTTTGCTTTTGATCTTTCCAAATCCATTCTTCATTCTTGAGACAGAAGAATAAGATAATACCCTAACTATGAGTAAATCATAGCCCTGCTACATTCAGATCTTTCAAGGAATCTCCACTAGCCTCAGAATAGAGTGTAATTACCTTAACGAGATCCGGAAGGCTCTTTATTAACAGGCCTTTGATTACATGTTTAACTTCATCTCTTGCTATTTTTCTCCATATTCTCTAGTACAGCCAGACTAAATTTCTTCCATATTTGTGTTTTCTCTTGTTTATGAGCCTTTATAAATGTCGTCCTCCAGCCCACACCTCTTCCCTTTACCTGTTCTGCAGCAAGATAACATCTAAAGGAAAGGATAGATAAGTCATTTATTTTTTAAAAGTTCAGATCTAATTGCATTAAGCACATGGTTGTCCCAGTTGCCCTTTCCAAGACTAGAGCCTGGTAAATGTTTTAAGGAAGCAGAGATAGCAGCCCTCACCTTTCAAGTCTCTGTATTCTGGACGTTTTTTTAAAGGCAAAGGCTCAGTTATTTAAATTTTCCAGAGTAGGAAAAGCTCTGACATAAAGACATATTTTGATTTCTGTGAGTCAGCAAGGTATCTTCCCCCTCTTTCTTTGTGCGTCTCTCTCTGTTCCTGCCTTTGTTTCCCTTACACACACACACACACACACACACACACCCCACCTATGAGACATCACATCAGAAAAAAACAGTAACGAGAGCATTATTAGAGACAATAATTATGGCTCACATCAACATTTGGAGAGAGTGTTCAATATACAGATTTTATACTAAATATGGGGAAAACTTTTTCAAGGAAACGATTTTCTCATAGGTTTTTTGAAACCCAAATCATTCAAAATCTTCAACATTAAGATCAAGGTTAGCCTTCAGTCAAGTTGCTGAAAGGAGTGAATGTATGAAAGACTTTTTTTTGGCTGGAGATATATGCATTTCCTGTCTTTTTTTCATTGCCCTTTTCTTCCCCTTCTGTTTTCAACATCCCATTAAAAATGCCACGTACAATGGCATTCTGTATATCCCTCCGAGTACAGTGGGATCATTATGTGTCTGCTACTTTGTTTTGGGATTAATACAGTTGAATGGACTATTTTGGCAGTCAGATCACATTACCCTGAACTTTGAGACAACTACCCTTGTTAGGTGGTAAGAACAATGTTTGACAAACTCTCATTTGTTTTATTAAAATGCTTAAATGATGGCAGTGCCATTGAAGTCCATGTAGAGTATCCCATGAGGAAAACACGTCATTAGCATGCATACATTTTTGTTATACTTGATAAGTTCAAAATTTTATAATCATAGCTCACATTCTGTCATTTCAGGATGATCTTGGCTTAGTTCACACCAAAAATAATCTCTATAAAATCCAAGCAGTTGTGGTGACCTAATGAAGCTTTCTGAAGTCTTCCATACAAATGTGCTTTCTTTAAGCTTTCCTATAAAAAATATATGTAATAGGTTGGCTTAAGTTTTAATACTGACCTTCAACAGGTGGCAATAATGGGGAGATCCAAGAATAGCTCCTTATTACTTATGAGCTGGATGAATTGAAAACAGATGAAAGAGAAGTTGTTTCTCATAGGATTTTGCTACGTGCTGGAACTCAGCCACCTGAGGCTTTATACTACCTATTTGTCTTTTTCTCATTCATGTCTTTGCTACTATTATATTGCCAGATCATTGCCAAATTTTGCTTAAATATAGCAACATAATTATGCCTTATTTTAGTCATCACAATGATATGATTTTTAACATTTTTCTTCTTTTTAAAATTATGTTTGGGAATAGAATAAGTATAATGTTTATCTCTTTTTATTGAATAATAATTGACATAATGTTATAGTAGTTTCATGCATACGATGTAATGATCCAATGTGTGTCTGTGTTGCAAAATGATGACCGCAATACATTCAGTTAACATCCATCCTCACACATAGTTACAGAATTATTTTTTTGTGGTAAGAACTTTTAAGATCCATTTTCCTAGCAACTTTCAAATATGCAATACTTTGTTATTTATGGTAGTCGTCATGCTGCCCATTGCATCTCTATGACTTAGTTACTCATAAATGGAAATTTCATCTTTTTACCACTTTCACCCATTTATTGACCCCATCCTCTGGCAACCACCGATTTTTGTCCATATTTATGAGCTCAGTTTTGTTTTTGGATTCCACATATAGCTGAGATTATATGGCATTTACCTTTTTCTGTCTGACTTGTCTCACTTGGCAAAATTCCCTTAGGTTTATCTGTGTTGTTGCAAGTGGCAAGATCTCTTTATTTTTTATGGCTTATTAATATTCCATTGTATATATGTGTGTATATATATACGACTTAAAGTTGTATACAAATAATATCTTCAGGTGAAAGTGGAGAAATCAGTGAATCTTCTAGGGAGTTTGTCTTTGGGACTGAACATAACCATCTGTTTTAAATGTGGTTTCCAGCACGGATAGATAATCAGTGAATTTCGAGAAGCCCAAAGTTATATGGATGAGGCATTCAAATAACTGGACCCACTTTTAACTTTCTATCCAGAAATCTTGCATCTTTTAACTTGTTAACATAATCACTCCTTGTCACTTGTATAATTAAAAATAAACATATGTAGCTCTGAATAATAATAGCAGCTACCTTATGATGGTGCCCAGTATTTATCAGCCCCACGTGAGGCCATTTAATCTTCATAACATTTGTAAAAAACAACCCTAAATGTTTTCCTTATTTCATTTAAGAGGAGCCTGAGCTTCAGAAGTAAGTAATAAAAACCGACTATTTATAACTAGGGGATCTAGGATTTAAAAAGGCTCATCTGATTCCATAGCCTGAAATGGAAGTGCTTGCCTGTCTATAAGAGGATTATTGATCTGGAGCATGTGTTGACTAAATAACTTTTGGATTCCCAGTTATGAGTTTTCAGGAGTTTTCCTCTTTCTCTGTCTACTGCTTTTGGCTTGTACTTCTCCGACATTAGCTCCAGCTCTTGTTTCATGATTTTCTTTGTTAGTGGTGTCTTTTTCCAAACAGAGTGTAGGACACACTAGCCAGGTTAGCAGGCTAACGTTCCTCTGCAAACACTGAGTCACGGTCCTGGCCTCATTAGTATTTAGAACCTAAAACACCTGCTTTTAAATGCTAACATTGTAGCTTACCAACCCTTAACTGGGTTAGCAAGCAACTTGGACAAGCACCCCTCTATGGCACAGTCTTCATCATTATGTAATGAGAGTAATAGTAGTACCTGCATTATGTGGAACTGCTTTGAATAATAAATGATTTAATAAATGTATAACACTGGACATATTGTCTGGCATATAATAATTAATTAATATTTATTAGCTGTTATTTGTGATAACATCATCGCTTTTATAACTTCTATAGGAAACATTATCAGAGAAGAAGTCTTAATAACTTGAATTTTAAATAGCACTTGCATTTTGTATCAGTGGAATTTTTATTAGTGCTTTATCACTGAAATAATTGAGAGCCATATTACAATCACTAGCAACATTTTCAAATTTTCAATGTGTTGTGTTATATTACATGATGGAGGGTAGAGTAAAAGGGGAACATTTTTATGATGCTTAAGGTGACTGCTAATTTTCTGTCCTATGTTCTGATATAGGGTAGTATTTGGATTTTTAGGAAAGACGTATAAAACTGAGGTACATCTGAGAGATAGAAAAATGTCTTTTATTTTTATTTTTAGATTGTAGTTAAGCTTTTAATTGTCAAAATTCAATATGTAGACTGTGTTTTTCAATGCTATCTCAATTGCCAAGGAAATTCCATGACAACAAACTAAGAAAGAGCTTTGTCTAATTGGCAGGTTTTAAAGACTCAGTCTCAACGGAGAGAGGAATTTGCATGGATAATATAAAACAATAACCAATAAAAACATCTATCACATTTCCTTGAATTATATTCAAGTATAAATGCCTCTAATATCCTGGGGTTTCAGAATGTATCTACAAACATTCCACTTGGCCTCAGTCCATTTCTTGCTTTCTGTTTCATGTTGAAGACGGGATGCATTACTTTTCAAAATGATAAACTAGACTGGAGATTGTCAAGTCATGTTCCCCAAAGCCACATCGGGCCCTCAATCTATTTTCATAAACAAAGTTTTATTGGAACACACAACCATGCTCGTTTGTTTACATACTGTCTGTGGCTGCTTCACATTGTAACAGCAAAGCTGCGTAGTTGCAACAGAGACCATATGGACAGCAAAGCCACAAACATTTACTATCTGGACCTTTACAGAAAAGTTTGCCAGTCCTAAAGTAAACACATCTAAATATACACACGAAAGCTTATTTCAACTTGATGCTTCATGCATTTGTTATGGCTATTGATTAAATAGGGCTACTGTTTCATATATGTTAGTCTTTTTCTTTTCATTTAGACTATAAACTCCCATAGCATGAATTGCATCATAGGAATATCCCTATAGAAAATATAAAATATTCCTGGCTGGTGTGGATCAGTGGGTTGAGTGCCAGCCTGAGAACCAAAGGGTCGCTGGTTGGATTCCCAGTCAGGGCATATGCCTGGGTTGTGGGCCAGGTCCCCAGTAGGGGGCATGCAGGAGACAACTGCACATTGATGTTTCTCTCCCTTTCTCTCTCCCATGTCCTCTCTCTAAAAATAAATAAATAAAAGCTTTAAAAAAATAGAAACAAAGAAAATATAAAATATTGCAAAAAGAAAATAGGAAATGTGACTATTAAAATATAATGGGGCAACTGATTCATCTTTTATCTGATCACTTTATTTTGTGAACATATTAACTACTTTGTTAGAGAGCTTACTGAGGTAACAAAAAGTACATTGACTTAATAGTTCATAAGACTTGAAATAAGATAAGGAATTATGAGTATTAGAAGCATGAAAACAAGATGTTATGAACATCATCTAGTTAGTTCCCATAGGCATCACTAAAAATGACCCTATTTATTGACACTTGAGTTTATTTAGACCTGTATTTGTATACATGGTGTGTTTGTCCTCAGAAAAATTTCCACCAAATTTATCAGTTTTTTCTGCTTTTGCTCATTTAGTTCTATCCTTGTTAGTTATTTCCATAACTCTTTGCTTAGTCTTGTCTTCTCTAAGTTCTCTCTCAGTTTGGGGTCTAGAACTGAGACCCCTCAAGTAGAGCATGCAGCACTGCAAGAGCGATATTGGGATTGCCCTCTCAACCATGTAATCTTGGGAGAGGTATTGTGCTTCATAATTACCATCAGCAGATACAATCCGTGTGAAGGTCACCTCCCGAAAGTCTTTTTCTTTTTAAAAATAAGTTTGGATGAACACTGGGAGTAGAGTTTACTGGGAGCAGAACCCAGCGAGAGTTAGCCCCCTGTAAGGACTGCAGGGCTTCTGCAGTTCATGTGCACATGCTAGAGTTACCCGCCCTGGGGAGATGCAGCTGCTTATATGAAAATCAGAGATGAAAGGAGAAACCCCAAAGCAAGGTGATTTATTTGCTTTCTGGTAAACCTGATTTTGTTTTGTAACCTTTGAAACAGATTTTATGAGTGATACTATTAAAATGTATACTCTAGAGTGCATTGTTCATCATTGTTCTGCTGGGCCTCCGGATTACCTGTCTGCACTGCAGTGCAACTTTTCTTAATATTTACATTTGAAATACCAATGGATCTTAAGACATCTCATATATTTCCATGTATCAAATGGGGTTCACAAGAAGTAAGGGCTTCCATCCAAAATAAAAATATTAAATTTCTCTTAAAAATGCATAGAGCTTTCTAAACCAGCATTTTTATACTTCCAAAATAAAATATGTGACCCTTGTGGCTATGTTTTAATATTCTAAAAGGCAGATGAAATCATTATTCAAGGATAGTTGTAGTATAAATAGAAACAGAATAAACAATTGGCACCTCATTTATAATATAGTGCAGTGCACCAGCCATTTATTAAGCCATTACTTGGTTAAATCACAGTTCAGACTGTGGGGAATGCTGAGGTGATGTCGGATGTCTGTGTTTGAACGAAGAGCATTCAAGAAAGACAGGAGCACATTTCACTTTAGAGTATGTAGGTCCATTAGCATGACTTAAGCTTCTATGTTTCCAAGAATGAAAATGATACCAGAGTTGGGACTTGGAGTTCCAGATGAATGCACAAGCATTTATTTCATTTTTACAACAAAATACATGCAATAAATATTACTAACTCTGTAGGTCGGGGGTCCCCAACCCTGGGGCCACAGTCAGGGCATATGTTCCTGTCCCTGGCCTGTTAAGAACCTGGCCCCATGGGAAGCTCACCTGAGCTCTGTCTCCTGTGCACCCCCTACTTCCCCGGTGGAGAAACCAGTCCCTGGTGCCAAAAAGGTTGGGGATCGCTGCTGTAGATAAAGAAATGGGAACCTGGACAATTTGTTGTTACTTTACTGAGATTTGTAATCAGTTCATTTCTCTGTGATGTAGACTTTGAGCCCATAATGCTACAGTTGCATTGGCATATAAAATGCCAAAATGCATGTTCTTTTTATTTCCCTTGCATGGAATTTTATTCGCTTTACCAGTTCTGCGCATTACCTAAGACTAAGAGGTGATAGGAATGGGGCTAGGCCCTGCATCGAATTGCATTTTCCCTGAACATTACATTTACATGTTCTTTTTTTCAGAAGAGGATTTATGTTGCTTTTCAAGTGCACCTTAGCATATGATCAAAAAACAACTGCATGAATAAAATAAAGTAACATTTAGATTGCTTAATTTGGAATTGCTCACATCACATAAACTAGTGAAACTTTACCTTGCTGATAATTTTCTTTTCCTTGGTAACTTACAATATAAAAATTAAAACCTTTTAAGATGATCTTACATTGTATTTCCTGGTATTTCCATACAAATATTGAGTTACTGGAGAGTGTTTCTTGAGTTGGCCATTCACACTTTACATTACTGTTTTTAATAAACATAGTACTCAATAAAAAGAGGTAATTTTGGTCTATATGGCTGCCATTTATTTAGACACCTACTTTAGAATGTTTTCTCCTAATTGAAAGGTAAGAGGAAAATAAACTGGGCAATGGCTGGTTATGGACTGGCTTGTTTTGTTTTTCATAGAGATAACATACTTCAAATTCCTGAGTTATGGTATTGAAAATGACAGGCCAGCTCCTTGTTGGGGGAAGTGTTAGGGTAGCCCTAATGCAAAATCTCATTAACGCAACTGTCAGGGTTCCTCTATTTTGCCATCACCTCCCCTTTACTGTAAGAAGCAACTGCCATTTTGAGTGAGTATACTGCCAAAGAGGCATTTACAAATAAATGAAAAATGTCACAATTGATTTCACTCTTTCCAGAATGCAGTGTGTCAGCTTTGTCACAAAGTATCTTTTTTACTCTCTGTTTTAGATCTCCCAGCTGAACATTGGAAACAGCTTTTGATGGTTTAGGGACTCTTTCATTTGACCCCAGGTAAGCCGTCAATTGGCGACCTTTAATAAATATTTGTAAAACCACCCAGCCATTTGAGAATATAAAAACACTTTTCACACTACTTTCTGTAACTGATGTTTTTGCCAGAAAGCATTCAGATGTTGCTGGTATTATTCACTTACATTTGTAGACATTGGGGAAAATTATATCATGCATTATAAAACATTATAAAATTTTACAAGTTTTTTTCACATTATTTTCCCAATACAGTACTTTGTTATTATCATGCATAATCTAATAATAAAACTAACAATAGTGTTACCTGTAAAGAAGATATTTGGGTTTGCTTTTTCTCTGTTTTGAAAGAATTCAATAGATGTCTAAATTTTTATCACTTTTAAAAATTAATTTTATCTTGAATGCATAAGTCTGCCATATAATTTATATAAAAGATCATTGATACACATTCTTTCTTGTCATCACCTTAAATTAGTCCACCAGCAGTACTACTATCATTCTGACGTTACTGAGGTCTTACTTGCTCTGAGCCATTTACCATACTGAGCAATTATATGAATTAGCTGATATAACTGTATTATAGTAGAATTTGAAACCTAAGTAAACATAGATTTGAAGAAAAGAAATGAATTAGAAATTGCTAGCAGTATTTTTGTTACGTACATTAAAGGAAAGTAGAGCTTCATACATTATATTTTAAGAGATTTTAATGAATATAATTAGTTATAGATCGTGCTATCGTTTGAGATTGTGTAGGTCTCTACTTGAAAGATCATGAAATGGACCAATTAACAATATTCTGTTGCTCCTGGAAAATAGCAGTTGAAGTAATTCACTCGTTTGGTCAACAAGTATTTATTAAGCATCCATTAACTGCTAGCTGCTTTACATTGACGACATGATTATGAAGAACACGTATCTGTTTCTCTCACCATATTGCTTGTCTTTAACTCCAAACTCATACCAGACATTTATTCCTAAAATATTAAAATTCAAGTAACATGAATTTCCAAGAAAACTTTTAGAAACTTTTTTCACTCAATACTTATTATGTCACACCCCACATTTCCTTTAGTTTTTTCCATTTCATTTTCATTGGAAATAAAGTAAATAAAAATTATGAAGAGAAGTTCATGAAGAATCCTGGTAGAAATTATTTTTGATGACCACACAGCTGAATGATCTTTCGTAAAAATTTTACATACTGATTTATTTTCCTCTAAATTACAACAGGGGAATGTATGACAACATAGTGTGATATGTGCTGAAGCAGAGATTCATGTCAGAAAGATGAAAAACAAATAAAATACAAGTTAATTGCTAAGGGATTTGATTGATGTAAAAGTAGAATATTTAATTAATAAATTTAAAGTGGGTTAAACAATCAACCTTTCATCGTATCCTGAGTGTGTGGCATGTGCATGACAATGCAGTGGATGATATGAAATGTTTTTTAAAACATTCAAGAAACATTAGTGGGCTGCATTTATGATTTTCATTATTATGGAAGGTAGAGGAGTTCAGGATGTTTCCTGTTACAAAACTACCTACAATTATAGGAAAACGGAATAGGCAGTGAAAAAATAATACAGAATTAGGGAATAGGAGCACATCAAGTTGATGCTGTGTCTGAGGTGAAGGCAGCATTAGTGAGAGTTATCAGAAAATGGTTAAATCTGTGTGCTGTGGAATTTTCAGAGCAGGCATTTTAGACATTGACGAGCTGTTCTATGATAGATGAAGAGAATTTGGGAAGATGCAAGAGGTAAACAGACAACTCTCTATTTTTTTCCCTTGGGAGGCCACACTGCATGAACCATCTATGGAGACTGGCAGTGTAAGAAGGAGAGGTTAGTGACTATAATGGGGGATTTGTCTGGACAAGTTCCTGAATGTGAGGACTGGTAAACAGAGTTGGGGTCCTCAAAGCCAGGCAGAGTAGTTCAAACCTAGGCAATGGGCTGTTGTAAGTTCTTGAGCTGGGAGTGCCATTCCGAAGGCAGGGCCTTCTCTGAAATGACCTTGTGCTGGAATAGAGGCAGCAGGACTGGCTGGGAGGGAGCTGTGGACACCAATCCATACACAAGAGGAGTAGGTTGAATTTGGGTAGCAATGGGGGGCGGGGAGAGAATGAAGAAATACAATGTAAGCAGTTGAGTTATATTTTACTGAAATTTATGAATTTTAACACATTCTAGATACAGTAAATAACAATTAGGTTAAATTATTTTGATTACCTCTTTTATATTTAATGAAAAACATCTTTCTAAGATGTTTTATAGTCTACTCTTTCCGTAGTTTCTCTTTTGCCTCCTTCCTTCTTTCCCTCTCCCTCTTTCTCCTTTGTTCCCTTTTCTCTGTCTTTTCATTTCCATTTTCCCATTTAAAAAAGCAAAATTTTAGGGCAGTTTTTATTAAATTAATTTTAACAATTAATCCTCATTTAAAATATGATCTGAACATATTTTAAAATCACATAGGCTTAAAATGAAAACATAGCAACCTTCTCTATCTTCCCACTTCTGCTCCTGAGATAAACGTTTTCAACTGTTGCAATTTTTCTTCTCAAAGTGCTATGCTTTTATAGTTATTTCTTAATTTATGAATTATTGATATTATCATTGAATTCTTATTTTTTGTTGAAAATTTGTTTTTCTATGATCTTATACCTCGACATCCCAAATATCCTCCTTTAACTTTAATTATAAAGTTATATTGCAGTTCATAAAATTAATGGTTTTTATATACATAATAAGTGAATAGATATTGTTTACTTCTAAGGTACATCATGGAGTATGGCTGTTTCTTTCCCATGTAGCTTAAATATTTTTCCTGAAATTTTCACTTTCTTTTTTGTTTGCTTACTTTTCTTCATATCTGTTCCTATTTGTTTCCAAATGTTCTAAAATCTATCTATTAAATGGCAACCAATAACATTTTAAGTGATATTTTGTTGTTAAAAGAGTGGCCTTTTATGCCTTTATTATTAAAGATAGAAACTCAAGGAAAGATCTTAGTCTTAACCTAAAGATATGAGAAAAACAGAAGGATCCAAAAGAAACTAGTAAAATGTTATTCTGAAAACCAACACAATAAACTCCTCCTGAGCTTGATGGGGGGGAGAGAGAGACTGGGAAGAGGGAGGCAAATGGATTCAGATTAGAATAGTCTATTAGCGATATTAAACATGTTTTTTGTGTTTGGCCCGGAGAGGCCCCTGTTGTATCCCATCCTCCTGCTGCACACATTTTAACTGTTGTTTCCAGACGTGGTACCACTGTGCTCCTGGAACCTGTCTGCTTTTTATATTCAGACCCATGTCACCCACATCTCATTGTCATCTCTGATGGCTTTCTAATAAAGGGTTCCTGGAAAAGTTTTCTGACTCCTTAAAAGCTTGAAATGTTTTTATTTTACTCACATGCTTGATTGATAGTTTGGGTGAGCACAGGTTGCTTCCTCTTAGAATATCGGGGCTTTTATTATCTTGTAGTATTTGTGCTGAGTAGTCTGAGGCCATTGTAATTTTGGTACTGCTTTTCCCAGGGAAATTTATGATCTCTTTTTTGAAAATGCATGTGATTTCAAACTGGTCTGACAGATTTGTAATGCTCTTGTTGTTATTATAACTGTTATTGTTATATTATTAATGTGATTTCCTTCTGATTTTCTGTTTATTTCTGCAACTCCTATTAAAAATGCTGGCTGTCCTGGATTAATTCTCTGATTTTTTCCACTTCTTTTGTTCCTGGCGATTTCCTTGATTTTATCTTTTATTGTCATTTCCTAATTTTTAGAAACTTTTAATTCTGTGATTGTTCGTGTTTTACAGTATCCTGTTCTCGATTTATGGTATACTGTATTAATTATATTTTTGACATTTCTCACTTTGCAGCCTTTTCCCTCTTGGGTCCCCTTTTCTCGTTTGTTTTATGCTGTCTGTGTGTGTGTGTGTGTGTGTGTTTTGGATGCTTTTGTCACATATATAGTAGTTCTTTAAAAAAAAATTCTTAAATGCTCATTTTAACAGTGAAACACTAAAAGCTGATAATGATATACTTATGTGGGATTTGTTTTCTGGTAAACTACAGTACAGAATGGTAATGAGAAAGCTTTTGCATTTTCAGCACCTGATGTCATATATATCTATATATATAATAAGGGCCCAGAAATGCAGGTATTTCTCTCATTTTATTGCTGAAGAAATAGACTCAAATTGAGGTTAAGTAATTTTTCAAGGTTACACATCATATTAGGTACAATATTCTATTTTTCCTTAGCTCTATATTATTCAAAATCTTCCATTCTTTCTAAGATCTTATTTAATTTATTTTTCCCCTTTTAGAGATACACTTCTGAGTCAAGCTGCGTTGACTCAGAAACTTACAGTAAAACTTGGTGGAAATAATCATAGCTTTTTAAGCTGCAGATTAATGGTAACTTAATGTAACTGTAAATACATTTGAAATGCTATCTTAAGACTCAGTTTGTAGCATTTAAATTAAATGTTGAAAGAGTAAATTTTTTAAAAAATGAATTAAAACACTTCACCAATTTCTGCTTTGCTGAGTCACCACATTCTTGCATAAAACTCTAAGTGGAAAAGGAAGTACCTTCATAAAATCTGGACTCAAATATAAATGTGAATACCATCTTTTGAGAGCGCGGTTTGGTAAATCTACATCAACAGTGTTTAGAAGTTGATACTTATGACCTAGACATTTACTTTTACAGATGACTTCAAAATTTTGATGATTTACTTGTAGTTTTATTTAGACCTGTAGTTTTATTCACAGGTGTAAATAAAACTACAAGTAAATCATCAAAAGTATGATGTTCACTATTACATATGCAAATACAAAGTTAGAAACAACCTAAATTCCTAAAATGGGAGTGACTTTAAATAAGTTATGGTGAAGCCATGTAATGAAGTATTATGTAGTTCTTAAACATGATGTTTTTAAAGGATACTTAGAAATAAAATTTATTCCTTAAAATACCATAAGGAATGTCTGGTATGCTAAATGAAACAGCAGAATGGCTAAACTGCACTCACAGTACAGTGCAAAGAAGTCTAAAATTCATGTACATGTGCATAGAAATAAGAATTGAAGAAAATGTAGCAAATTGCAAATAGTATTTTGTTCCTAAGTTTTTCAATTAGAGAAAATGTAGATATTCTCAGTGATGCAGTTGTATAATTTCCAGATTTTGTAAAATAACTATATATTACTTTAATAATGAGGAAATTTTTAAAAGCACTTAAAAGGAAAACAGAAAGACTTTCTCCACTCTCTGTTGTTGAGAGTCAGTGAAGCTAAAGGTTCTTTGTTTATTTATTATTTTTTGAATTTTAATAATTATTCAAGTACAGTTTTCTGCCTTCTACTCCCATCCCAGCCCACCCATCCAGCCCTTCCCACCTCCCTCCCATTTCTACACCCCCCTTGTTTTTGTCCATGTGTCCTTTATACTTGTTCCTGCAAATTCTTCCCGTTTTCCCCTGAAATTCCCTCCCCTCTCCCCTCTGAACACTATCAGCCTGTTCTCTATTTTAGTGTCTTTGGTTATATTTTGCTTGTTTGTTTGTTTTGTTGTTTAGGTTCCTGTCAAAGGCGAGATCATATGGTATTTGTCTTTCACTGCCTGGCTTATTTCACTTAGCATAATGCTTTCCAGTTCCATCCATGCTGTCCCAAAGGGTAGAAGCTCCTTCTTTCTTTCTGCGGCATAGAATTCCATTGTGTAAATGTGCCATAGTGTTTTGATCCATTCATTTACCGATGGCCACCCAGGTTGCTTCCAACACTTGGCTATTATAAACTGTGCTGCTATAACATTGGGGTGCATGGGTTCTTTTGGATTGGTGTTTCAGGGTTCTTAGGATATAATCCTAGCAGGGAAATTGCCAGGTCAAAAGGCAGTACCGACAGTTTTTAGTTTTTTGAGGAAATTCCATACTGTTTTCCATAGTGATTATACCTGTCTGCAGTCCCACCAAGAGTGCACTAGGGCTCCCTTTTTTCCACAACCTCTCCAACACTTATTGTTTGTTGCTTTGTTTATGAGGGCCATTCTGACTGGTGTGAAGTGGCATCTCATTGTGGTTTTAATTTGCATCTCTCTGATAGCTAGCGATACTGAGCATCTTCATATGTCTCTGGATCCTCTGTATGTCCTCCTTGGAGAAGTGTCTGTTCAAGTCCTTTGCCCATTTTTTAATAGTGTTGCTTGTCTTCTTTTTTTTAAATTAAATTTTATTTTTTTAAATTTTATTTTAATCATTGTTCAAGTACAGTTTTCTCCCCTTTACTCCCAATCCAGCCCACCCATCCCTCCCTCCCAACTTCCCTCCCATTACCACTCATTGCTTGTCTTCTTAGAGTGGAGTTGTGTGAGTTTTTTATATATTTTGGAGATTAAACCCTTAATATTTGACAGAGGGGACAGCAACAGAAAATGGAGTAAAAATAGCCTCTTCAACAAATGGTGTTGGGAGAACTGGACAGCTGTGTGCAAAAAAATGAAACTCGAGTACCAACTTACACCATACACAAAAATAAATTCAAGGTAGATAAAAGATTTAAATATAAGCCATGACACCATTAAAGTCCTAAGGGAGAATATAGGCAGGAAAATCTCAGATATTCCATGCAGCAACATTTTCACTAATGTGTCCCCTAGAGCAAGGGACATAAAGGAAAGAATAAACAAATGGGATCTCATAAAAATAAAAAGCTTATTGCACTGGTAAAGAAAACAGTATCAAAATAAAAAGAGAACCAACTGTATCGGAAAACAAATTTGCCAATGATACCTCAGACAAGGGTTTAATCTCGAAAATATGTAAACTCACATGACTCCACTCTAAGAAGACAAGCTAAAGGTTCTTTGGTTCTTTTCTACCTTCTATGTCTCCATCTGGGGGCAGTGCGAACAGGACAGACTTGGGCTCTTTGGTACACTGGATTGCTGTGAAGAACTTTCTACTTTAGGGAAAGGTACTCACTCCTGTCATTTTACTGCCCATTTTCTTCTTTTCCCTGACTCCATCGTCTTGTTTTCTCTACTACCCATCACTGATTGGATTGCCATAAATATGTTTTATTGAAGTTGCTAATGTGCATTTTAAATTTATGGTACATTTTTATTTACAGTGCAACTATAAATATGATTTACCAGTTGGAACTGGTTTCTGAAATATTTTGTGAACATATATCAAAGTTTTTCTAGGGACAAATATTATATAAATGAGAGAAGTTAAAAGTATACAACTGGATTTTATGACTAAAACAAAAAGGGAAAAATCATCCTGATTACCTATATTTAATACAATCTAGCTTTTACATATTTTTGCTATATAAACAGTTATTTTGTGTAATTTAATTACAAATTACAGTGATTTTAAACACCTGGGTTTCGTTTGCACTATCTATAAAAATATTTTTTAAGATTTTATTTACTTACTTTTAGAGAAGGGAAGGGAGGGAGAAAGAGAGGGAGAGAAACATTAGTGTTGTTGCCTCTTGCATGCCTCCTACTGGCCAGAAACCCAGGCATTTTCCCTCACTGGGAATTGAACTGGTGACCTTTTGGTTCACAGGCTAGCACTCAATCCACTCAGCCACACCAGCCAAGGCTAAAAATTTTCAGGAAATAACAATTAATGCATCCATGATATTGAAATGGAGTGAAGTGGGAGGGAATGAGGTATTACTTACTCTTTTATGAACCTCAGGTGTACTGAATTCTTCTAGAATAGAAATTATGTAAGCAGCAATGCTATAACTGGACACAATTTCAATGACAGAATTTTTGAGTGAGTATTGTAAAGCACATGTGCTGTAAAATTTAAAGCACAGAAAACGTGGTCAAAGGAAATAGTTAATTCATGTAAGACAGGGCAGTAGATACTATGTTCTTGAATATTCAAGAGAGATTGAAATATTTTTTAATCTAATCACTGTGCAAATATTTATTAAGCACCCAAGAGCTGAAGTCTTGCTCACACTGTTAAAAATGGGATTATAAAACATGCTGGTTGGTATTTTACATTAATGTAATAAATTTTGGCAGATTGCTACTATTAAAGCAGCAATATAAAAATAGTGCTTAAGGTCAGAGGCAAAGAACATCTTCAGTATAGCTTCATTTATGAAATATGGTAAATTAAAATCAACAAATGTTTCCAATTTTGCCACCTCCCCCAGTAGGTTAAAGAATCTTGTTTTGCCTGACTGAATACATAATTAATTGTCAAGTTTGTTAGTTTACAATTTTGTAAGGATGCTTTTAACTTAGTATTGTAGGTTTCATTTAGACAATTTTGCATCTTGAAACACCAAAATGAAGTGGACCAAATACGTGGCCTCACTGTGGTGGTCTGTGGTTTTTCTAATTGGGGCTCCTGACCTGCCTCAGAATTGTCACATGCTTTAGGTCCTCCTGGACACAAATCCTGTATGTGACTCCATTTTTGCATGTGATGATCTTCTCAAAGTTCTGATCCTGTCCCCAGGTTTACTTAGTTTACATTATACAAATTTTTCTTCTATGACCTCATTCTGCAATGCAGATAAAAGTAAGAAATAAATTAAAGCCATTGACTTATTTTCTGTTGGCTAAAATACTAAATACTTTGTTAAAGAGGCAATTTTTCCCTTTTTTAATACTGAAAGTCTTTGTCTTTTGACCACTGATATGTGCTATCCAGGATAAGGACAGACATTCAACTAAGGTATTCAAAGAATTGTTTAAAGTATGCTTAAGATATGTCCAATTAAGGATTTTATTTTAAAAAGAAGTTTTGCTGGGTAAATGCTTTTTTGTTTGATGTAGTTCCATTTGTTTATTTTTTTCTTTTGTTTCTCTTGCCTGAGGAGATATATCAGGAAAAATATTGCTATGAGCAAGTTCAAGATTTTACTGCCTATGTTTCTTCTAGGATTTTTATTGTTTTGGGTCTAACATTTAAGTCTTTAATTCATTTTCAATTTATTCTTGTGTGTGACATAAGAGGTTGATGTACTTTCATTTTTCTGCATGTCTCTGTCCAATTTTCCCAACATTATTTATCGAATAAACTATCTTTAGCCCATTGTATGTTCTCGCTTCCTCTGTCAAATATTAATTGACTATAAAGGTGTGGGTTTATTTATGTGGTCTCTATTCTGTTTCATTGATCTATGTGTCTGTTTTTCATGCCACTACCATGCTGTTTTGATGGCCTTATAAGTGTATATTAGGTAGTGTGACTCCTCCAACTTTGTTCTTTCTCAAGATTGCTGTTGCTGTTTGAGGTATTTTGTGGTTACACATAATTTTTTGAAATATTTGGTTTAGTTTTGTGAAATGTGTCATTAGTGTCTTGATAGGAATTACGTTGATCTACAGATTGTTTTGGATAGTATGGACATTTTAATGATGGAAAGCAAAGGAGACCATCAACAAAATAAAAAGACAACCACTGGCTGGCAGAACATATTCTCCAACAATACATCTGATAAGGGGTTAATATTTAAAATTTATAAAGAACTTATACAACTCAACATCAAAAAACAAACAAAAAACCCAAGCAATCCATTAAAAAAATGGGCAAGTGACCTGTATAGACATTTCTCCAAAGAGGACATACAGATGGCCAATAGACATAGAAAATGATGCTTGTCACTAATCATCACAAAAATGCAAGTTAAAACCACAGTGAGGTATCCCCTCACACCTGTCACAATGGCCATCATCAGTATATCAACAAACAGCAAGATGTGGAGTAAGGGGAATCCTTTTGCACTGTTGGTGGGAATGCAGATTGGTGCAGCCACTGTGGAAAGCAGTATGGGTATGTCTTAGAAAATTAAAAATGGAGTTGCCTTATGACCCAGCAATTACAGTTCTGTGAATTTATCTGAGGAAACCTGAAACACTAATTTAAAAGAACATAAGCACCCCTGTATTCATTGCAGCATTATTTACAATTACCAAGATATGGAAGCAGCCCAAGTGTCTATGAGTTGATGAGTGGATAACACAATTATGGTATATATACACAATGGAATATTACCCAGCCATAAAAAAGAAGAAAATTTTATGCTTTGCCACAGCGTGGATGACCTGGGGAACATTATGCTAGGTGAAATATGCCAGTCAAAGAAAAGCAAATACCATGTGATCTCACTCATATGTGAAATCTAATGAACAAACTACCCTAACAAGCACAACAGAGACAGACTCAGAGAGAGCAGGCTGCTGCTCTGGGTGGGGCCGTTATGGGGTGGTGGGTTCAAACAAAAAGGAAAAAGGACTCATGGACAAGGACAACAGTTTTGTGATTGTGGGGAAAGGGCTATAAAGGGGTTAAAAGCTAATGGAAAAAATATAATTAAATAAAATTTTACTTTGTTGTTCATCTTTCTGGGTAGACATTCATTTTCCCCATATATTAGCAGGGAATCCAATACATATTTTATTTCAATCTAAATAAGGATAAAATGTATGTGATAAAATAAATGTTTAGTTATCTATATTTTATCTATTATATAATGAATTGCCTATAAAAGTCTTAACTTGAATAAATGTTTTTCACATTGTGTGTTTTAAACATTATATACTTCATTTTAGACAGCATGTTAGCCCAAATGTTTCCAGTCTGCCCTTGAATTTAAACAAAAATAAGCTCATTCAATTTTTACTTTTTAATTTAATCTTTATTGTAATATTTTCCATTATCATTTAGTCCCCTTATACCTCCTGACCCCCAGCAATCACCACACTGTTGTCCATGTCAATGAGTCCTTTTTTTAGTTCAATCCCTCCACCCGTTAACCTCCCTCCCACCACTAGCTGTTACCTGCTCATTCAGTTTTCTATAGGTGCATTATTTAATGACACCCAAGTGTTGGTACTGATGTATGGTACAGGTTGCTCCTTGAAAAACACCTCCCAGGTTAATGTATGGTCATTCGATGTCTCATGTATTCCCAGATGCTATCGACTTTTGCATACAGGGGTGAGCACTGGTAGGTTTACAGTTGTGAATGTGTGAAGCAGAGGTTATTTTTCTTCTTATTTATTAATTATTATATTATTTATTTGTATTACAACTGTAATCCTACTTTTACCTACCCCTGTATTCTTCCAATTCATCTTATGGGCAGTGTTTATATAGAAAAAAATTTATATATCTATCTAAATTCAACTCATGCTTTTGAATAAAATAATGTTTTGGAAGGTGTGATATGCCCAGTGTTATAATAATTGGGAATGTGAGTCAAGTGTGATAGGACATAGAAGAAAACAAAATAAAACAAATACAGATTGTATATTTAGTCAATAAAACTGAAAGGTGTTACGGTGTATGTGGAAGAAGACTAGAAGTAATGATGCTTTCTTAGAATCTTAAGCTATGGAAAACTACATTTTTATTCTAAGGGGATGAGAGACATTAATGAGTGTGCTCTACAGTGTGCTAAAATTTATGATAAGAAAGAATAAATAAACAAGACAATGTAACTACCTATTGATGCTTAATGTAAGTGCTCATGGATTCATTAAGTTTAGAAGATGGAAAACTTAGTTCTGTCTTAATTTATACCATGTAAGTTTAGGTGGGAATTAGGTTTTATGAGTTTTAATAATATCCTTGAATTTGATATATTCATCTTCATCTAGGACACTTAGCCCCATACTATATTAAGTAGTACATTCCAAAGAAGATACATTCTTTCTTTGCTGTCATCTGTTAAGAATTTGAGTTCATGTGGTATGGAATTTGAGTAATTTTCCATTCCTTGTGATTAATTTAGAAAATGAGCAGACTGGGATTTCTAGTAACATTTTTTTTTCTGTATTGGGTGATTTCTTGTTTTATGTTTAAAGATATTGCTATCAGTAAGTGTTAGGTAATTGTCCTTAAATACAGTAAAAACTGTTTGCAAAATTTGCTCATTTTTGACAGTTTATAAAGTTTTACAGTTAGATGTAATGACCACATTTTATTTTACAAGTATATTTGAAGATATTTATATTTTCTCTAGAAAACAAAAAAAACTAAAGAAAAATTATACATTTTTGTCAACATTATGCTTATTTATCCTTTTTATATATAAATAAAATGGTACCATATATTTCATGGTTTTCTAAGCTGACATTTTTGTTAAATGCATTTTGAATATCTTTTCATATTATTAAATATTCTTCTACAACATAATATAATGGCTGCAATTTAATAGATATACTACAGAATAAATTCTACTACAACTTATTTATGTTACATATTATTGAACATTGAACTCCTTCCCTCCCTCCCTCCCTCCCTCCCTCCCTCTCCTATGTCCTTCCTCAAACACTACAAAGAATGCTGCTGTGATAATGTTAGCTAACTACAGGCACACAGTTTACTATGTTCCATCTAAGTGTTTCATAACATAATCTTATTTACCTATGGTATAGAAATTACACCCATCATCCTGTTTTACAGGTTAAAAAAAACAAACAAACTGAGACTTAGATCAGGATTTAAAGTATCCATGGCTTTAAAGTTTATTATCTTAACCAGTAAGCATACTGCTTTTTTTTTTTTTTTTTTTTTTTTTTTTTTTTTTTTTTTTTTTTTTTTTTTTTTTTTTTTTTTTTTTTTTTTTTTTTTTTTTTTTTTTTAGTAGAGCTACACTGTGATTGAATACTATAATTAGTATGGTTGAATAGGAGATTTCTTGAGGAAGATAATTCACTTTGATGATTAATGAAGAAGCTCAAGAAGCAAAAAGGGAACCAGAGAGAGTTCCTGCTTTGTGTTATTTAAGCCCAAGTTACGGCAGGTTCCTAGTAGACTCTTTATATAACTTTTTCTGTCTCTCCCATTTCTCACTTTAGTTCTAATAGCTTAACTCTCAGTGATCAGTAACCGTAGTTCAATTAGATTTTCTCTTAATATAATAGAAATTCAACACGACGGGATTACATCATAAAATTGTGAGCACTTTTAGCTTGGGTATCAGAAAAAGGAATATCTATCGCAATTAAGGTTATAGAGTCCATAGAAAAAACGTGAAATGATTCACCACCTAAATGATTCTTCTATCTGCAATATTTTATCCTTATGTAAAAAAGATTTAGAATATTTTGGGAGACTGATGCTGAACTGTCTCATTTTAGCAAAGGTACATCACAGGTGTGTTCTTTTTCTTTACAGGTCAGTATTAACTTTTCTCATTTAAATATTTAATATAATTGGAAAGTTAGATAACCTTCAGATTGCTCCTTTTCATCTTAAAAATATTTTTGTGTTTCTTAAGCAAAAATAATACATTGTCTTCATTGAAAATAAAAAGAAATTTAGAAAATATTGACTTATTTTTCAAATCTGGCAATTGTCTTTCTTAATAGATAATAAATAAGCTATAGAATTATTTAACTTTTTCTCAGTTAAATAATTTATATTATGGAGAGCGTGATATCTGCAAAGCTCACTTCTTTAGTGTACGTGGTTTTGAAAGGAAAAAATTCACATATTGATGTAATTATAAAGTTTTTAGTGTATCTTTACAGAAATACATTTTGTTTCTATAAAAATCTGTAATTACATTATAAAACAACCTTTGAAACCATATATTTCATTTTTTAAATATTAATAATGATGTTTAAGACATGCTGCAAATTACATTTCATTTTGGCCCTTTTACCCCCTGACAGAAACAAATTATAGATCAGCAAGCACCATAAACCTAGTGTATTGACTTTTCCCAAAATGCACCTTTACTTTTAGAGCACTGTCAATATTACTGTTGATAATGTAAGAAGTTTAGCTGTTTCAGGAGTTCCACCTCATGCAATATGTTTTGAAAAAAATATATATATATATAAGTTAAGAGCCTGTTTTTGTGTTTGAGTAACTTGTTAAGTAAGATTTTTCTATGTAAAATATGAATTATCTTTTTAAACTCTGGGGACGACTTACTTAATTTATTCTTTTTTCACACTGCAAATTTTTTTATTACAGAAGAATTTTTTAAGAACTACGTTTTCATTGAGTTTTCAGTGAATATGCCGTGGAATTTTTCTCATTTCACATTTGCTCCTGGAGAAATGTTTTCATCCATTCACCAGCCAGTTTCTAACACCATGGAGTAGGAAACTGGAAGGAGCCCACACTACTGATTGATGGGGAGCTAGTGCATAAAAAGTTGAACCATTTTTATATTTCTTTCAAAAATCTCTGTCAGGAGGCCTCCAATATCACCCTGAGGTTTACTGATTGACTAGGAGCACTCACTAAACTCAGCATACAGACATGGCTATAATCTATCACACAATGGAGAAAGTGCACCTGGAAAGTCAAACCAAACACAGGTTCACAGAGTCCTCTCCCAGTGAAGCCACACAGGAAGCACATGGTTCTCACAGCAGTGAGTTGTAACAAGTGTGCAATATTTCCAACCAAGGAAATTTCTTAGAGGCACAACACTCAGAGTTTTTATTGGATGGTGGTCATTTAGGCACCCTCTGCCTGACCCATACAAAAATTATAGGCACTAAAAGAATGAGACGGATACTAGGCCAGCAGTATCCATCACGGCTGAGGACACATGGACAACCGAGTCCTGTGGGGAAATAGGTACGAAACGACCACTCTCTCTAGTGGAGAGCCACCCTCCCTAGGGGAGTGCGCCTTGTCCTCTCACCCGAGCAGGCTTTTATTTGGTTCGTTTACACAGGAATTCAGGTAAAGCTCATTAATCATTGCCAGGAAGTAAGGATCAAACAATAAATAACAAAGAACTCTGAGGGCCTATTTTGAGTCAGGGTCAGATAGCTAAAGAGCTGTAACACCTTGGGGAACAAACTTACTTCTTGCTCGGACCCTTATCATTTCACTGAGAGCATTCTAAACAAAGCAGGTTTCACAGGATTTTACATATTCTTTCTTAGGCCTGATTCCCCGGAGAACCTGCCCTTTCCAGCACAGGCCTCTACCACCCTCTGTCGTTGTTTCAGGCTTAGGTGGAGCTAGGGAAGTAAGGCAACCAAGAGATTAGGATATTTTCTCAGAACAATGAGGACTCAGGCTTTGTCAAAGCCGAGGGGCGAGGGTCCATCACCCCTTTTTGCTGTAGCCCCCAAAGTCCTTCCTTGGGGGCCTCCCACATGATTGTGCCTGTCTTATGTTGTTTCCCTCTTGGAGAATCTTACCCGTCATTGGCTAACCGACCAAGCACTGGGGGCCAGTTATGGATGAAGTGAAAGGAGAAGTGGTGCTCCTGCCAGGGAGATAAGCTTGTCTCCTTGGTGGCTTGTGGTTCAAGGTTGCTCCCTCAGCCTTAGCCTTAGCGGGGGTTGCAGCTTCTGAAACCAAGCAGGGCGGTTCCCAACAGAAGGAAAGTAAGTGTTCACAATAAACTATATTATTCATACAAATAATGTAGGCACAGTGAGGCTTCAGCTTTGGGAATGGTGGGAAGCCTCCTGATATTCAAGGTCTCTACCATTAATACATTATGTCTTTGAGCAAATCACTTTTACCTTTCCAAATGTCAGTTTTCTTCTCTCTTAAATAACAAGATAAGTAGATAATATCAGAATTAATTTCTGATTCTCTAGTAATTGAAATCTAAGTTTTATATAGATTTGTTTCTTCAATTAGGCAGATCAATGCAATCCTTTAAAATTATTTTTTAGTCTAGCTCCCAATGGTGGTTTATTATAGATGAGGATTACAGGCTTCTGTTATTTCTGTTTTGATTTTTTTCTGATTTCATAATTTTCAGATCCAAATGCTAAGTAGTGTTTTATATGTTAAAAAGCCAAGTGGAGAATAAGTCACAGACTGCATAGTCCTAAAGACAATGGGTATGACAGGTGGCCAGGCAAGTCTTTAAGCCCCATTCAGAGACGTTGTTTTATGTTGTACCTTCAGCAACAGGAACTTAGGTGTGGCTCAATAAATGTTAGATGGATAATTGTTGTATGAGCTTTGAGCAATTTACTCATTCTCTTATTCAACAAACCTTTTTGAGAACCTAGTTATAAAATAATTTCTTTACTCTAGTATTCTGCTATGATTTGATTGATGGGTTTTGTTATTGTCTTTGGTGTTTTCAATTTACCTGGGCCTGGCTTTTGATCTTAGAAATTTCATCCCTTCCTCCTAGAACATTAGTTTTGCATTTTTTTTTCACCAGTTTTGCCTTTATCCCCTTCCTATCTTTTAAGGTACTGGGACCCATGTGGTAAATTATCACTTTTATTTGGTCTCCTGATACACTTTCATGTACGATTCTGGTTTGGAAGAGAGAAATAGCTCTCTTTGTCTTTGCTCAAGTTGTCTTTGAGATAGAAGATCTCCAAAGCACCGTTTTAAAGAAAATCCTATGACAGAATAAAGTGAAACAATTTGCCATTTTCAAGTCAGTGGCCAGTCTGGTGGAAATTGTGTTTAATTGTTCTTTTAAATGAAAGTGAATCATGGTGCTACTGTATCATTTCTTACAATGCTTTAAATGTCCTGTACTGATAGTTTTCTTCTTAGCTGGACTTAAAGTGTGATTCTTCAGGTGCATTTCACAAATTGTATTTGTTTAAAAGTTCTTTGGCAATATTTGAAAATTCTTTAATAATTCTATTATAAAATATTTTCTCTAGAGCTATAGGGAAAATAAGCACTATAACTGATGTTTTTATATTAACATGTACCTATTTTAATGATTTCTTAAGAAGTATTTAATTGAATGTAAAAATGATCCCATATTGAAAATATTGTATGTTGAAATCAAGGCTCTATGTTTTGGAATTGTGTGATGTGACTTTAGTGCCATATTTAACAAAGCACATTTATAACTCTGTCCTTAACAATTAGGCATCATATGAAGGAGACATTTTTAAGTACCAGTAATTTAAAGTTTTATGATTAAATCTATTCATACAAATTTGATGCTTTGAGATTGTGAAAGAAAATGTTAATTACTTTGTAGTTTAAAATACCACTAACCTTAGAGTTGTGCTATTGAAGTGGTGATATTTTTGAAACACTTGAAATAGTAGATTTGAAGAGATTGTGAAACATTAATTTAAAACAGGAAACATAGCTATAGAATGACATATGTAAGAACTATGTTTCAGTTGAGCAATAGGAATGGCACAGTGGTATTGTGAGATATCTAGGCTGAAGTGGAACTCTAATGTTAGGTTTATGTTTATGCTGTGTGTGCATCAATTTTGTTTATCTTTATGATGCAATACTATATTTACAATGTGTTGCACAGTCGTCTTTCAATAGGGCCACACTATTGCACATCTTAGTAGGTCTATTCGCAATACAACGTATGTATGTGAATAATGCCTACTGTAGCTATGCAAGAAGAAGCAATGATGGTGGGAACATGTTTTGTTTGCCTTCTGGTGATAGAATATTCAAGACAGAAGTAGGCCTGTGAAAGTTGATATGTGTCAAATCCTAAATACTTCAGTAGTGATGTGGCAGTAGTTTTATAGTACTTACTACATAGGTTCACCATTTGACCCCTCTGAAGCTAGTGGGTAGATCTGAAGTGCCTTGAAGTATTCTATCCTCAGAGTTCTCCAACTTTCACTCACAACACAGTCACGTCTTTGTGTAACTCAGTGTAAATACTTCAAGGCATAACAACAATTTAATTTTTGTAATAATTTAGCATTTTCAAAGCAGATCTAACTAGACATTTAATGGAGGGAAAATGGGGACAACTATAACTGAACAGCAATAAAAAATAAAAAGTGGCATTTTACAGTAGAAAAATAATAAAACAAATATGTTGTTTTAGCTGAAATTATTCTGTTAATTTTCTTGGTTTTCACCGAATTTTGCACATGAAAGGGCATCTGTATATTGTCTTCTTCATCTATTTGTGTATAATTTCTTGTTTATAAGTACATAACATTCTTTCTAGTGCTAGTGAGCATATATTTGGTATGCTTATTATTTCTTTTCTAGATATTTTTATGTTTGTGGAATGTACTTTTTGGCAATATTGTAAATATTTTAAAGAAGAATTTCTGTTACAAAGAAGTTTAGGATATACTCAAATTTCTTGAGAGATGTAAATGAAAACATACTGTTATTTTGTAAAGCAAATCATATTCCCAAAGGATGTAGGTCTTTTTCTCATGAAGACTAAAAATTTTATTGGGATTAATTTATGCAACAACACCTAGCTAAAACTTATTTAAGACTAACATAAACATTTAAGGTTATAAATATCCTTCCAGATACTAATTTTACTGTGTTATATGTTATTATATAGAGTGTTTTTTAATTTTATCTGGATCTAAGTATTTTTAAATTTCCATTATGACATTTATTTTCTGACCTATCCCATGAGTTTAAAATATAAATATAAATATATATGTGTATTACGAATTTGTAATCTAATTACCTTGTTATCAGTGAAGGTGACCTATGTTTTGAAATGTCTTGAAACTTACTCTTTGACCTAAAATATGGTAATAGTTTCTAATATTTTATATGTGACAAAACAGGAAAATCTTAGTTACTCAAGGAAAAAAACATTAATGGAAATAGACTCTGAGGTGAATGAGATGTTGAAATTAGCTGACAGGGAAACAGCGCTTAGTATTATGCAGAAGGACTTACACGTGCCTCGGTGAGCCAGGACATGGAGACACGTGCCCTGGTGAGCATGGATGGACACTGCAGCACCAGTCGATGTCTGTATTGGCGTTCGTTTCTCCACAAACATATGCCACGTTTTTCATCTTAATCCAGGTTTTACAATGGCATCTACAACATTTTAAATGTAAACATTTTACAAAAGTAAAAATGTTTACTTTTAAGCACATTTTACTTTTTTTAGGATGATAGTATCAAACTCTAAATAATTCAAATAACTTTGTGCCATAGAGGTGTTCTCTATTTTGATAGAAATAATTAAAGTTTATTATTAGTTTCAAGGTATATTACCTTTAAAATATATTTCATTTTAGAGGGTGATTCTGAGACAGATAATTGATATACATTTTCTCTTAAACAAATAAAATTTAAAGAATCAAAAATTTAGATACTAGATATTAAACCGAATTTCTACACAGATTATTTTTACTGAAATAATTATTTATACAGTTAGTACTATCAAGAGGAAAAGAGAAAAGAACTTTTACATCATTGGACCTTAAAACATTTTCTTGTTTTAAATTATTAATGGATTTTAACTATTTTCTCTGCAAATGAAAATATGCAAAGATATAAACACAAGTATTTGATCTTATAGAAATGTATAACAGAAAAGAACCATTTAACTGAAACATTCTGTGGAACTACAGAGTAGTCATGGTAACAAAAAGTTATACTTATTTTAAACATTTGTATGTTTTCTTTTTCATGGGGAAAGGCTTTTAGTTCTTAACAATTACTGTTTTCCTCTTAAAATCATGTCAAAAGTATCTCCTAGATGAGAAACAATTGTATGGTTTAATGGTTACATTAGGAAATCCACTTAACTTTTTAAAAACAGATTTATGGAGGAATATCTGATATATAGTAAAATACACACAAAGTAAGTAATCTGTGAAATTTTGACTCATGTGTATACCTGTAAAATCATCACTGCCCCGAAGTTAATAAGCCTGCCCATCACCTGTTTTAATGTCCCTTTCCCACCACTCCCTGTCCCTGCCCCAACATTTTCCCCCAGGTAACTGCTCATTTCTGTGTTGCCAGAGTATTCCCATCTTTCTCTCTCTCTCCTTTTACCCACATGATTATTTTGAGGTTCATTCGTGTTGTAGTGTATTTCAGTACATTATTTCTTTGTATTTCTGAGTAGTAGTACATTGTATGCATATTCTACAATATGCATGCAATTGTTGTATCAGTTTATTAATTTATGTATTGAAAAATTTGGGGTTGTTTTCATAGTTGATCTGTGAACATTTGAGTACAGGATTTTATAGGTCATGTGCTTTTATTTCTTTTGGGAATATACCTAAGAGTCGAATTGCAGGTATATTTTGACTTTTAAATACACTGTCGGTTTGAAACCACAATGTATGAAAGTTCCATTTCCTTTACTTCCCCATCTCAGTGTTTTTAATTTTTCTTATTCTGATAGTGGCAGTGGTATCTTGTAGCTTTAACTTGCATTTCCCTAATGGTAATGTGTTTGAGCATTTTTTCATGTGTTTATTTGCCACCTGTATGTTTTCTTTGGTGAAGTGTGTAAATTACTATGTTCATTTTAAAATTGTGTTTGTTTTCCAATTATTGAGTTTTGAGGATTCTTGTATTCTGGATCCAGATTCTTTATCAGCTGTAGACTTTGCAGACATTTTATCTGGTATGTGGCTTTTCTTTTTCCTTCTCATGATAGTGTTTTTCAAAGACCATAACTCTTTCATTTTGATCATTTTGTTTTCTCCCACTTTGTTTTATTTTCTATTAAATTTTTTAATGTTGTTCAAGTACAATTGTCTTTGTTTTCCTGACACCACTTCCCCCTGCCCAACCTACCCTCACTTCCTACCCTCGGTCCTACCCGCTTTTTGAATCAACCTTTTGGTGTCCTATCCAGACAGTCTTTGCCTAACTCCAAAATAGAAAAGGTTTCTCTTTCACATTAAATTTAGTCCACGATTCCCTTGTGAATTAATTTTTGTATATAGTGTAAATTATAGATCAAAGTTGGTTTTGGAGAGGATGTCTATGTATAAATATATATTATAAGAGACACATTGCTCCAGTGAATTGCACTTGCATCTTTTTTCAAATTAATTGCCTACATAAATAATTGTGGGTCAATTTCTTATTCTCTTCCACTTATTTTTTAATCTTTTTTAAACCGTTTGAGATATATTTTTTCATATTTTATTTATTTATTTTTAGAGAGGGAAGGGAGGGAGAAAGAGAGAGAGACAGAGAAACATCAATATGTGGTTGCTGGGATCTGCAGCCTGCAACCCAGGCATGTGCCCTGAGTGGGAATTGAACCTACGATGCTTTGGTTCACAGCCCGTGCTCATATTTTTCAATCTTGATGCCAATACACAATGTATTTTAACTTCATTTTGTACAATCTTCAAATAACTTAAAATATTACTGAATTTTAAAATGATGGCAAATATCATTTATATCTTTATGTTTTCAATCTTATGTTTTAGAAGGAAAATGGGTTTGTTTTCACCTGCAGTAGATACATTTCAAATCACAATACATTTTATTCCCAGTTAAAAAAAAAGTCTTTTGCAAGGTTCATAGGAGTAGGTATTATTTAGGTTGTAACTATTTTAATGAAAAATTAAGAATTAAAATCTTTGAATATATATTGATATGAATGCAACTATTTAGCTGGAAGTATAATAGGTAAGGGCTACATATAAACATATAATAAATTATAATGATTCTTATTTATTTCTACTTTTGTATTGTTTTGTTTGTATGCTAGTTGACTGTTTTCTCTCCCATTTTAGAGACCTGAGGGAAAGAATATTTATAGTTGAAAGGGATTTAGGATAGTGACTACCACAGCCACTAAATAGTGGATAGTTATCATCTCCGCCTTTATATTACATTTCTTTTCACATAACTTCACAGATATTTGGGAATTGTGACAATGAGTACTGACACAGCAGAATAATGTAGACAAGATATGAGAGATAACAAAATATAAATAAAAATTATAGTCTCTTGGAATTTGAAATATTAAGGAAGGACTTTATTGTGTTTGTGAATACCTTTGGTACTCAAATTACTTACAAGAAATTAATTTTTTGATGGTAATTGTTAATTACCTTTGGAAAACCTATAGTTAAGTGACTTTTTGTGGGAATTGTGGTAATCATAGATATGCATCTTATTGCCTTGGGTATTTTATATAAGTAAGAAAATAAAGCTATATTCCACATTCTTTTTTCTGTAGTGTTCAGTATAGGTGTGTAAATAGACTAGAAAAAAATGCTATTTTAGTCATGAAGTAGTTGTAGTAAAAATACACTAATACAGCTTAGGTCAGATCTTAAGGCACATGTTTGTTCTAGTTAACTATAAAAAGTATGATAAATAAGTCGTATATGAAGTTAGTGTGGACTTTGGATGGAAAAGATAATTTTCTACTTGATATTTTTAAAATCTTCACCTGCGGATGTGTTTATCAATTTTAGAGAGAGGAAGCTGAGAAAGAGAGAGAGAAACATACCATATATGTGAGAGGGAAACATCAAATGGTTGCCTTCTGTAGGGTCCCCAGCAGGGCATCTAACCCACAACCTAGGCAAGTGCCCTGACCCAGCACTGAATCCACAACCTTTTCATGTAAGGCTCCAACCAACCAAGCCACCCAGTGATGGCTATGCATAGATGGTATTTGAAAATATCAGTTTTAATTCAGGAAGCATGAGCTAGACCCCAGTAACCTACTGCCACCACAACCACATTTAAGGGATGGATTATTTCAGCTCTTGAAAGAGAAACAGTGAAATTTCTACAGGAGCTGACTGTACGGAGGATGGGAAACCTTTTAAACAGAACAGTGTCATGGGAGCCAAGAACTCAAATAGTTTTTAAAAACCGTCATCAAATAGGTTGAACAATATAGTAGTGAAGTCGGCTTTGGCCATTACACATCATTCAGTTTTTCTTTTATCTGAGATACCAGGGACCAAAATTTGAAATGCTTTACTCTCTGTGTTTATTGTTTATAGTCTTGTGAGGAAAGAAGTGCAAATCATTTAATTACATTTATTTTAATGAAGGGAAAGTATGTACAAAGTGTGGAACAAATTCTGGGTTAGATCAGGGAAGACTTCAAAGGGAAGATATATTTGAGATAAAACTGAAAAGATGAATGGTCTTCTGGTACCAGAGGAGCAAATGGAACACTGAACAAAATCATGCATGCGTGTGTGCATGCAATTTCTTTAAAAACTGTAAATCAACAACACTAGCACAAATTCTGAGCGGTGTGTATGAGGCAAATTGAGAGAGAAAGGAAGAGAGAGAGAGAAGAGAATTCATACATAGCATAATAGGTTTGATATTGTCATCAGTAAGGAGCTTTGAAGAATTCTGTGCAGTGGTGTTTTACAATTAGGACTATTCATCACATATTTTCTGATACCCTAATTCTCTTTCCAAGTACATGATAGGATCGCACCTCCTAACCCATTTTGATGGCTGGAGCCAAGTGAGTTTTTGTGACCAATGAATTGTGATGCTTAAAAGCTGATTCAAAATTTCTAGAGCTCTTTTTCCCTTTGGCCCAATGATAGGCAATAATCAGCATCATGGATACACCATTGCTTAGTTCTTTGAATAACTATTATGAGTAGAACCTCCTGCTGACTCATAATAGTAGCAGACTGCAAGCCACAAATATCCATTGTGTTAAGACACAGTGAATTGGAAGTTGTTTTTTGCAGCACAATTAAGTCTATTTCGACTGAAAGGAACCTGCTTTTAAAGATAGTAAGATGATAAACTCAACAGAATATTGCAATTTACTAAAAGTACCAAGTGGGAAGGGGAAAAAGAAACGTAGGGTGATGAGTTGTATAAAAGATTATCCATTGGATTTAGTAGTTAGGTTGCCATCTGTGTCTTCAAGAGGGCTGTTTCAGTGATGTAATGAGGAAGAAAATGCCAGTGGACGACAGACTAAATGAGGGTTATAGAAGTGGAGACAACTAGTATTGGAATCAACATCATGAATGACAGTACTGGACTAGCTGACTAGGAAATATCTGACTGTGCAAAATGTAAGCATATTTGCCTGTAGTTTAAGAAAATTTTTAGAACTTATGTTAGCAGGAAGTGAAGTTAATGTAGTGTAAAAAACAAAAACAACAAGAAACTTACGACATTTAATAGAATACACAAACTGCCTCAGGAAATGAAAGATTCTCATTGGATAATAAGACCACAGCCATTTCTGCTTTCCTGTTAAAATTCTATCTATTTATATGACAATTATATGAAGAAATGTATCATTTATTTCTAAGACTTCACTTCTTATTTGATTGCTATTCAAGACATTTTTAGTTTTCTAAATTTGATATTTTAAGAAATAAAACAGGCAATATCTAGGTTCCATTTAGCTAACAATTCAAATGTATTTTCAAACCATAAGATACACATATTGTCCAGGGTGGTGGTTCTGCAAATGCAAGTAAAACCATATTTACATATTTTTGATTTTCACCTATAAATGAAACATAATGACTTAATACAAGGTTATTAAATAGCAAGTGGCTGAGATAACACTAATGCAAAGTGATGGCAGAGTTTAGCATAAATCTATAATATGTTAAGTGCTGCCAATTATATAATTTTATTCCGAATTGTATATAATCTGTCAAACTTTAACTGTGTGCAATTCTAAACATGCTGCTTCATGAATAATTTTTTCTATTAAGTTATTTTTAAATCTTGAATAATAACCAAAGTACCAGGCCATTATTTTTTATAGAGTAGATATGGACCTTAATAAAGATTCTAGAAAGCTATATACACTTACAATGAGGAAACAAAATATATCAGAAAACCTAAAAAGTAACTTGTAATGGTTCACTGTGGCTTATTTAGTAAATATATAGTGACAGTTGTCAAAATAGCTGTTGTAGACTTGTATTAATATAGAATCTATTCAAGGTTAAGCGTTTACAGTAAGAGTTTTATTGCTGCAAACACTGCACTATACTCCTTAGGGTCAAATCTGCAGGCATTTAATTTCAGCAATTGCCATAATAGAGGCATTATGATAATGTCTCAGCCCCTTGGGTACAAATAGAGGTTGGATGCTATTATATTTTTTCTTTTTCTTCTCTTTTAAAGCTTTTGTCTATAATCCACATGTTACTTGGAAAAGTATGGATTTATATCCTTCTTTATCTGAATTTTGGAACTTAGTTTTAAAGGTTGAAATGAACATAGTATAAAAGAAAAAATGATGGCATATTACAGAAAAGGGAGTAATTTTCCACATATTTTAGATCTTTGGATACAAGGGACTCATCACAAGGACCACATCTATTTTTTTCTGAGTCCCACCTTCAAAATTAATGAGCAGCAAAATGTTTTATATTTCCCATAAGTAAGCTTAAACCTAGTTATTCTGTCATACCATTGTGTTCATTGATTTGTCATCATTTTTAAAGTAGCATAATTTAATAAGGTGATTGTCTTTTATCAAATACTAAATTATTAGGTATAATTACTGTCAGCAAGATTCTTACAGTCTAAGACATAAAGTATAATTTAAGAATTTGGTATTGCTTGGTAGTTACATGTGTACTATTTTAAATAATTTATTTAATGAAGTTGCAGCAAGAGGAATGTGGATCTATTATTTTCTTTGCTGCCATATCTAGAAAATAAGGAATCTTGCCAAATTCTTGCAAGTTTCACTCATCCAAAGGAATATTCTGATTCAATTATAGTGTGTGTCGAATTCCTAGTATCAGTCTCAGTCAGTAGATATATTATGGATTTAGGGTCCAGTTTGCATTTGTTTGTTTGTTAAATAGTTATCATTTTAAAATAGTAATTGAACCCATATACAGTAGTTGACATGCATTCTTAGTTACCTCTTTTTTGCTGAAGGCTGTAAATTTCAAAGTTTTAAGATATACTCACAAGGAATATAATTATTTTTTATCAAATCACATGTTAGATCACCCTAGTTTCAGTTAAACAGCATCGGAATTTTATCATGATCATATATTGATTTTTTTAAATGTTTTTTATTAAATTAGTATTTAATTAGACTCCTGGTATAAGAAAAGGCATGATGAAGCCATTAACATCAATTAAACAAAATTGATCAAAGTCTTTATTTGTCATAAGCAATATTATCATAGTTTGGAACAGGATAATTAAACAGGACCCAATGCTTCTTCCTATCTAAGCTTTTTGAAGTCTAACTGTATAAAATCTTTTGATAATAAACAAATGTGAGGTGTTTCCTGGACATAGGAATTAATGTGACATATGAATTGGAAGTTGTTTTCTTAACTGCATACTTTTTGGTTTTAAAAGATACGCAATCTAAAATCATACATGTGTTATCTTTGTTACGTAATTTATCTGTGCCTAAGGGTAAGGGCAGATTCTGACCTCTAATATTAGCAAAATGTGAGAAAATGGAGTAATCTTTGGAAGCCTACTACCTATATTGAACCCAGGTGAAAATAATATCTATAAGGCATATGTTTTCTTACCTATGATTGCTTATTAGGCTAGTGGACCCGGACTGAGAAAGGTGTGTGGGGGTGAGGAAACAACATCCGTAGCTAGGTCTGCATCTCTTGAGATAGTCTGGATTTCACTGCAAAAATGTACTATATTGAACCCAGGTGAAAATAATATCTATAAGGCATATGTTTTCTTATCTATGATTGCTTATTAGGCTAGTGGACCTGGACTGAGAAAGGTGTGTGGGGGTGAGGGAACAACATCCGTAGCTAGGTCTGCATCTCTTGAGATAGTCTGAATTTCACTGCAAAAATGTACTAGTCAATGCAGGTCGGCAAGTAGGAATTTATTTATTCACTCCTTATCAAATATTTAAGTGACTATCATATTCTAGGTACTATTCTAAGGACCAGGGATACTATGGTAAACAAGAAAGAGAGCAAGGTCCATTTTTCATGAATCTCAGCAGAAGGTGGGATATAGCAAATGGCACAAAAACACAAAATTAGAAAAGTAACAATAATAAGTGATATGCAGGGCATTAAAATGGGAGTGATATGATAATCAGCAACATGATAGATTCTGTAGATTATGTCACCCAGAAGAGCATCTCTGAAGAGGAGATATTTATGCTTATATAAACCGGACATGAAGGATCCAAATGTATTTTGAAGTCTCTGAGGATTTTCGCAACTAAAAAAATACACCTCTGCTATGGTCTGAATGTTTATGTCCCTCCAAAATTCTCATGTTGGAATAGTAATTTCCGGTATCATGGTTTTCGGATATAGGGGCATTGGGAGGTGATATGTTCACAGGTAGAGCACTCATGATTGGGGTTAGTGTTCTTACAGTAAAGATCCCACTTAGAGCCCCAGCCCCTTCTGCCACGTGGGGATATAATGGGAAGTCTGTGACCTGGAGAAGGGCCCACGCAATACTGTGCTGGCACCCTGACCTTGGACTTCTGACCTCCAGAACTGAGCAAAATAAATTTCTGTTTTTTATGAGCCGGTCACTATCTGGTGTTTTGTTATAGCAACCTGACTGGATCAAGACAGCCTCTTTTATGCTGGTTTATGAACAAACCAATACATAAAATGGGATTATATATGGAAATAGTACCTTTTTCTAATGACAGCCAGGTTGGGAGAGACAGCCTAGTGTGAGAGCCAAATTTGACAGTCACAACCCTGGTCTCTGACAGGTTCTTCAGGTAGAAAGGCTTTACATACAATACAGAGAAAGCTCATGCACTAAGTGGGCAGGGTCACTCTCCAGGGGAAGAAAGACAGAGTAAGCAGAGCATGCCCAGCTATTCTTCTGAAATTTAACAATCAAGGGGAAGGGTTTGCAGGAACAAGTGTAAAGGACACATGGACAATAACAAGGGAGGGTGGAAACAGGAGGGAGGTGGGGAGGGCTGGGGGGTGGGCTGGGATGGGGGTAAAAGGCAGAAAACTGTACTTGAACAACAATTAAAATAAAAAAATACTATAAAAAATTAACAATCAGAAGAGAGAAAAAGTCTGATGAGATGCAGGAAGCTCCATAGCAGTGATCACTTCACCTGAAAAGAAACATTAGGAATGAGAACAATGCAGTCTTCTCTGCCCCTCTCCTGCTCCGATATCGTATGACGAGCTCCAGGATGAGTGTGGAGATACAAACTCGGACATGAATTTGGGATGTTCTTGAAATGGAAAGAAGGTCCCTAGGAGAAGACCACAGTGAATAAGGGCAAGATAATATAAGATGAGGTTTGGCAGGAGCAAGATCATGTAGAGCGTTAGGCCAGACATGTGTATTTGTATTTTATCTGAAAGTGGAAATTTCAGGAGGGTTTTAAACAGGCAAGTGACATTCTCTGATTTATATTTTTAAAAGACATCACTAGTTGCTGTTTCAGTAATATGTGGTTAGAAGAGAAAATATAAGTCAGAAGACTACTGCAGAAATTTAGAGGAAATAGTGGCTCGGGAAAGGGTGCTAATAGTTAAGAGGTAGAAAGCTAGATGAGTTCTGGAATTAATGGTAGGTTAAATTTGGGAGATGAGGAACATCGAAGAGTCAGCTGTAGCATTCAAATTTTTGTTTGGAATATCTGGATTCCATTTGCTGGAAGACAGCTTGTAGAAGAATCCATTTTGTTGTGAGCGAAGGGAATCATGAGTTCTGAGCTGAGAAGCCCATTAGATACACATACAGATAGAGCTGCCGTGAACACACGAGTCAAGGTTTTCTGGGAGAGGCCAGGACTGATGACAAAAACTTAGATCTCCTCTGCATGTAGATGGTGGTTAAAACCATGGTGTTGAATGAGGATATCCCTATAGAGTTTATAGAGCAACACGACTTCCAGTTTTGTAACCTCTGATGAAGAATTTTGGTGAAGTAGTTGGAGAACTGGGCATGCACGGGGTTACAGATGCAAATGAAGGATCTGTTCAAGAAGAAGGCAATCAAAACAATTTTACTTTAACCAGAAACTGATGCCTAAGTAAAATAAAGTAAATAAACCCACACACACGCACATTTAAGTGCTGGGAATAGGGCAGAGAACAAATACCTGCAAATGCAGTGTGTGTTTTAATGATTCTGTGTGTGCTTCAACTTCCTACGAATCTACTCACAAGCTTAGTTTTATTTTTGCTATTAGTACTTAAAATGCATTTTTATTTTTATCTTTACTGGTTCAGCAAGTGATGGTCATTACCCTAGCATAACTTTAAGTGCAGATCCATATTCTGCATGATCGTAAATATCCTAGGGAAGGATATTATAAATTTTTATTTTGTACCATCTCAAGTATTTGTTCTCATTTGCTACTATGCATTTTGTTGGTCCATTTTGAATTTTCACTAAATCTTAGGTATTGTGTACATCTTAGAGCTGTATTTTTTATCAAGCCAACATTATTTCACTTAGAAATGTTTCAGTTTGATTAATGACTCTGCAATTATTCACTGGAAATACACTAATTTGGTCAACTTCAGAAACTCCCTTTCTTTTAGTTTTTCAGTTTTACACTTACTCTCACTCTCATATTATTCATATTTATTTTCCCATTCTAAAAGAAAATACAAAACTTTTTATTATTTGAATATAAAATAATACACATAATGACACATATTTTGAAATTGGCTGTTTCTCAGTTTTCCTTACTAATTCTATGATTCTGCCAACTGAAGTACTATAAATAGATTGACAAATTATGTTAAATACACTTCTGGAGATAACTCTTAACCCAGGCTCTGCATCTGAATCACTTGTGGAGTTAAAAAAATACAGTAGCTATGTTTGAGAACCAGCACATTAGGTTATATTTTAGGAGTGCCAGCTGAACTCACAGTATCGTAGAAATATCCTAAAATATTGATTTCAGTCTTCTGCTAGTGAAAGGCAAAGGGCAGAAGCATAAAAACTTTGTGCTAGCTTTAAAGAAGAAAATGGACATCAGTGATATGATGGTGGGTGAGAGCAAGGGAACGATTTTGAGAGATTAGAAAACAATATTGTTCTTCTACCTATAAGATACCAGGGTTCAGAAGGAGTCATTGCCCAGACTCCGTGTCAACTCAGAGATATTTAAAGATGGGGTGTGAGAGATATCAGAACCCCTATCTGGGAACTGTGTTAGTAGCTCTCAGTCTTAAGACCTCTTAGTGCTCTTGTCTCTGGCTCATTCTGCAATCCAAATACTTTTTTTTTTACTTAAAAAAGAATGACACAATGATTCACACATATTGTAGAAAAGTGGTGATAATAATAGCCTGACAAGCAGAAATAACCACTTTCACATTATTCTCATTTTAATAGCCTTCCAGACATTTCTATATAGGCAGTAGATTATGATATGAGGCAAGCATGTTTTCCGGTTAAGAGCACAGACTCTGGAGCCAGATTCACTAACTTTGAATCCTTGTCTTGTCACTGAGTAGCTCTAAGACCTTGGCAATTTACTTACTTTCTTTATGTGTCTATTTTTACTTTAGCCCATAGAATGGGAATAATAATACTGTGTCTCTCATTGGGATGTTATGAAGATTAAATGTATTAATATATGTAAGGCATTTAGACTAGTGCCTTGTACATAGCAAGGTCTTTGTAGGTGTTAGCTATATTATCTGTGTAACAATATAATTATAATGAACAAACATTGGATAAAGCCACTTTGAGCAGCTTTGAAAACAATTGCAAATTTCAATGAATATTTATCTATATAGAATTAAGCAATTATTTATTTAGCACTGACTGTGTGCCAGTCAGTATCCATCTGAACTAGCCTTGATAGTATTTTATTGTGTAGATCTCATTGCATTTTTTTAATCAGCTCCCTAGCAGTAGCCTTTAGAAATTATTTGTTCAAATATTATAAATAAAACTATATTTCATATAAACTATATTCCATGTAGCTTATTGCTTGCACACATCCATGATGAGTTTCTAGAAATTTCTGTGGCAAAGGGTATGCAGATTCAAAAGGCTTTTGTTATTTTCTGACAAATTACTTGCTCTTCAGGGAGATTGTGCTATTTATGGTCACATCAGTAAGTGAGAATGGAAGGCAAATATCTTGAGCAAGTTTAGTTGACTGAGGCATAAGTCGTTTCAGAAATATAACTTGAGAATTTCAAACCAACATGTGGCTTTAAGAAGCTAGGAAGAGCTAAAAGAAAAGCAGTCAGTAAGTCAGAACCATTTTGAAAATATGTGTTAACAAGTTAATCATTTTGGTAAACCTGCAACAAGTGGAATACTATATTATTAAACATTAGAGCCTAAGATGGATTTTAAAGTTTGTTTATATTGCTTCTTATGGTGTTTTTAAAGCTGAGTTATCATTTACAAATTTGAAAAATCCCTCTAATCTTTTCACTTAGAGTTTTTGGCATTATTTGTATCTGTTCACACTAGTCGACAAGGCTCAGAAGATCTTACCATTTTCTGCTGGTGCTGGACAGGCTTCTCACTGAGCCGCAAGGAGTGTCATCAGAAAAATACAAAGAGAGCAAACTTCCTTCCTTGGACTTTTCTAAAGCTCCCAATGTCTATAACTGTGATTCTGTCTAATTCTCCCTTTGGATCCTTCTTAATTGATTAATGAGACATGTAGATCCACCCCCCCACCAGGATATATATGCAAATCTTTTAAAGAGTTATTTTGTTAATCAGTCCAATTTGATCCTTCTTGTTTTATGTTGAAGATGAAAAAACAACACAATTCATTGCTCCAAGTTGAATTACCTAGTTACAATTCCACCTTTAATCTTGGGATTTAAAATTATTTAATGTTTAGCAAATCTCTGATAAGTAAGTTTTAAAAAGATACTATATAAGGCTTTTCCTGCTTGGGTTTTGAAAATTGAATTAAAATTATGAATTGATTATAACTATAAATAACCAAATGTTTTAAATATCAGTTTAAAAGAGAATTAAGTTATATATTTCATTAATTGTATCCACCTCTTCAGTATTAATAAAACAACAAAAAAGGAGTTATGGCTTATTAAATACCCACAAAATAAAACCCACAGTTACATAATGAACAGCACAGTGAGTATTTTCCTTTCAGTAGTATAACATACTTTTTAGGTTATTAAGTTCCAATTTTAGTCTTCTGGGTCCAAATTTCAACACTGTTATTTCCTTGGACAAGCTATGTAACATCTCTAAACCTTAATGTTGTTATCAGTAAAATGGGCAGAGTGACAGAGCTCTTCTCATAGTAATTTAGTTCTTTTGGCGGAGTAGTGAGGATTGATTGAGATAATGCATGGAAATGTTTGGCGTCATTTGGCATGAAATAGACATTCAATATATACTAGCCATAGATATTTCAGTGAAATGCAAGAGAAAAATTTTAAAACAGTTTTCCATTAGTATCACATGTTTCCTTTCTCCACAGTCGCTGCTGGTGTGGAATCCAGAGAGGTGAACAGATTTCCCTTCTGAATAACACAACTAGAACAACAGTAGCTGTGACTGAGGAAAAGGCAGAACTAACATCTCTCCAAGAGGGAACCCCTTGATTCGGCAGACAGTATTCATTATCTAAAGACTGTGAAAGAGGTTGATAGACTAAGAACATTGGCTGATCTTCTGGGGATAGACAAATTGAAAGATACCCAATAATAAATTTTTCTGTTAATCTCGAGATAGACGAAATTCCTTTAGCCTTCTAGTGTTTTCTGAAAGTAGAACCACAAACTATGTTATTTTTTAACCTGACTCTCTGTATGTATTTCTTAGGTCCCTAAAATGTGGAAGGTTAAATAGGGAATTGTATTTAGATTAGCTGGACAATTAGAAAAGAACAGTCCCTGATAGGTAAAATCATGAAGACTAAAAAATATGTTCCAATTCATGATTCTATTATAGTGTTTTGGGGTAAGCATTCAATATAACTCTGTCATAGTTTAGTGAGTTCATAGGATGTCTTTCTTGTATCAGGTGAAGGAAACCGTGTCATTTGAAGTTGGTAGTGAACCTGGTGGATGGAGCATGGAAATGAAAACTTCTATCATCTTTCCTGCAGGGCACTCGATACTTGGATGAGTAAATGGAATAAGACAGAAGTACAAATTTCATCTTGCACACTTAAAGACCTTAGGAAAATTTTGGTTACTATTGTGGATTGCTGTAATAGAACACATTTTTTTTTTTTTTACTTGTTTCCTTTTCTTTCAGAAAGTTTAGTCTTTTTATAGTCATGAGTTTTAAATTCTTATGTTAGAATGCAATGTTAGTATAGAATATACAGACATCTTCAAAGAGCACTTCTGTAGTTTATTTTGTTGTTGTTTATTTGGTTTGTGAGTTTTAATATTGTGAGATTGGTTTTTTATTTTGTTTTTCTTTCACTTTTCTTGTCCAAGATATCCCATCAACATAAACCTGTATACTTCTCAAGAGTTATCAAATGTTAATTCTCTCAGTTTCAATGATTTTTAAACATTTTACTATTGCTTTAATACTATTCTTAAGGAAATACCTTAAGTAATAACGTAAGTGATATACCTATGTGAGTTATTTTTTTAAAGTGACATTCATAATAAAATAGATATAATAGTGAGTCATGTTCAGATTTTCACAGTGTACATTGCTTGCTTCCTTGCTTGATTGATTGAGAGGGAGAGAGATTTTCAGCTTTTCCAGCTATCATTTCCCCTACTTCCAACCGACCAAATAGGGTATTATATGAATAGGTTACCAAGGTGAGTGCTCAGACCCATGGTAATCAAGGTTTTCAAATTCTCCTCTAGGACAACATAAACAGTCATATACATTCCTTAGATTTAGTAAGATAACTTATTAGTTCCAGAGAACTTCTTCCCATGAACATTCTGAACAAATTGTTTTAACTGAAAATTCCTGAGTGAGTTACCTTACTCTCAGCGTAAACTCTCTAATTCTTGTATAGTATAGTTGGGCTAAGGGACAGTTTGTTTGAAAGAGTAATAGAGAAATTATTAGCAAACATTTTCTTTGTGTTTAGTATACGTTAGACACTGTTTTAAGAGTTTAATGACTTTTTAAAATATATTTTATCAATTGTGCTGTTACAGTCATCCCCGTTTTTTCCCTTTGTCCTGCTCTACCCAGTACACCCCTTCCCTCCAGCAAACTAACCCCCCATACCTTAGTTCATGTCCATGGGTCATACATGTTGAGTTTTTTGACTTATCCCTTTCCTATACTATTCTTAACCTCCCCCTGTCTATTTTGTTCCTACTAATTATGCTTCTTGATTCCTGCATCATTTCCCCTTTCTCCCCCTTCCCCTCCCAGTTGATAACCCTCCAAATGATCCCCATACCTATGATTCTGTTCCTGTGCTGGTTGATTGCTTAGTTTGTTTTGGTTTTTATTTTCTAGATTCTGTTGTTGATATTTCTGAGTTTGTTGTCATTTTAGTGTTCATAGTTTTGATCTGCTTCTTTTTCTTAAATAATCCCCTTTAACATTTCATGAAACGGTGGCTTGTTGATGACAAATTCCTTTAACTTTACCTTGTCTGGAAAGCACATTATTTGCCTTTCCATTCTAAATGATAGCTTTTCTGGATAGAGTAATCTTGGTTGTAGGTCCTTGCTTTTCATCACTGAATACTTCTTGCCTGCAAAGTTTCTTTTGAGAAATTAGCTGACAGTCTTATTGGAACTTCATTGTAGGTACCTTCTGCTTTTCTCTTGCTGCTTATAAGATTCTCTCTCTTTTTTGAACCTTTGGCATTTTAATTTTAATGTGTCTTGGTGTGGTCCTTTTTGGGTTCAACTTGATTGGTGTTCTCTGTGCTTCGTGGACTTGCATGTCTATTGCCTTTATCGAATTAGGGAAGTGTTCTGTCATTATTTTTCAAACAGATTTTCAATCTTTTGCCCTTTCTCCTCTCCTTTCTGGCACCCCTATTATGTGAATGTTGGAGCTCTTGAAGTTGTCCTAGAAGCTGCTTATACTATACTCATTTTTTGGATTCTTTTTTTTCCCCTACTATTCTGAATGGTTGTTTTTGCATCCTTTTGTTCCAAATCATTTATTTAATTATTGGCTTCATCTACTCTACTGTTGTTTCTTTGTTTTAATTAGCATATCCTTCATTTCAGACTGAATATTTTTTTATGCTATTGAGGTCCTTACTAAGTTCTTTGAACATCCTTATAACCAGTGTTTTAAACTCTGCAACTAACATATTGTTTATCTCCATTTTGTTTAGCTCTTTTTCTGGAGTTTTGATCTGTGCTTTAATTTGGGCTATGTTTCTTTGTCCCCTCATTTTGGCAGCCTCCCTGTGTTTGTTTCTATGTATTAGGTAGAGCTATCTTGACTCCCTGTCTTGGTAGTGTACTCTAATATAGTAGGTATTCTGTAGGGTCTAGTAGCACAGCCTCCCCTATCACTGAAGCTGGGTATTCAAGGTATGCCCTTTGTGTGGGCTGAGTGCACCCTCCTCTTGTAGTTGAGATATAGTGGCTGTTGGCAGATCAATGGGAAAGATTTACCCAGGCCAGTCAGCTACAAGGATTGGCTGTGATCACTTACCACCAGCCTCCACCATCTGTGGAGGAGCCACTGTGCAAGGGCAGAGTGGTGGTGCTCCAAAGTGGTCCGTAGCTGTCCACTAATGTGGCTGCTGCTAGTGCCTGGCCTGAAGCTCATTGAGGCCAGCTGTTGCTTGTTTGAGAGGATTTTGGAAGTTGTGAAGCATGAGCCAAGACCAGCCATTCATATGGAAAAGCTGTTTGGGTGGACCCATAGTATAGTGCGGCAGAGTCTCTGGGGATCCCCAAGCAGGGTCAAATAGTGTTAGCTGGGTTGATGGAGTCTCAAATATGGCACCAGCTGTGAGGCTTTGTGGGGAAGGGCCTTGAAAAGGCACAATGGCCTCTGCTTGTCCTGATGCCAGACACTTTAGCCTTTCCTGGTATGCCACTGGTGCTCTTCAAGCTGCTACCCTGGTGCTGAAGCTCAGAGGGAGTGAATCTGAGCAGGTGAGTCCATGTTTGGGTTCTTTAAGAGGAACTGCTTGGTCTCCAGAACTTTCTTCCACTGACTTAATCCCTAATGTTTTTACAGCCAGAAGTTGTGGGGTCTTATCTTCCTGGCACAGGAACCCTGGGCTGGGGGCCTGGTGTGAACCTGGGCCTGATTGCTCCTGAGATACCCCTCCCAAGTTTTTATTTACCACACGTGGGTGAGAGACCAGCCTATTCTGCATCTGTGCCCCTCCTACCAGTCTCAATGGGTGTGATTTCTTAAATTCTGTAGTTGTCAGACTTCCATTCAACTCAATTTATGACAGTTCTGAATGATGGTTTTTCTAGATTTTATTTGTAATTTTGATGTGGTTTTGCAAAGAGGTGAGCCCCATCTGCCTACGTCATCACATTGACCAGAAGCCCCTAAAAGTTTAACTAGTTTTAACTAATCCAATCTTCCCTTTTGAGCAAGGACCTACCATTAATATCCTTATTTTGCAGATGGGAAAATTGAGGCATGAAGAAACTTTTTGATACTTGCTTAAAGTTACACAGCTAATAAGTGACAGAGATGGAATTCACACCCACACAGTCTGGCTCTTGAGCCTACATTCTTAACTAGTACGTCTACAGTGCTTTCCTGAAAAAAGAGGCGAGGCTGATTTTTACATGGAAGTAAGGCTATCTCATTATGTAGAGGTGTAGGTTAAAGACTACACTCAGACTGTGGTTTATACCATTCAAACACGTGAATCAGAAATCCTTGCAGCAGTTCATTTTCTCACCTGCCAGTTACTTTTCTGTAATGACAGAGGACAGACCTCCAGTCAAGACACCCTTCCTGGGCAGCATGTTAGCAACCCAAAGAGTAATCATGGGTGAGTAATAATTGAGACCAATACTGATGATTCATGAAAGTTATTAACAGATGCTGGCAGGGTTCCGAGTGCTCTATCATATTACACGGTCACTGCTATTGAAGTTTATGAAGTAGTTTACTGATTTCTTGATTTTTCTGTGATATTTACATGGTTCCAGAACATGGATGTCTAGATTTAATGGTTCAGTTATTTTAGATTACAAATGATTAATATGACTGACAGGACATTTTTCATTTCTTTCTTTTTTTTCAAAGTCAACTATTTTAGAGTGTAACTTAAAGGAAGAAAGAAGACTATCAATTTTAATATGTCAAATACAATGATTTGACATAGTTATTGCCAATATTGAAACTTGTTTCCTAAAACTGTAATCTATCAAAGACATGATGCAAAGGCAATCTGGCAAAGTGGCTGGAACATGGGGCAATGCAGTTGTTTGGACTCTGTCTTCAGTACTTTCCCCTGATGTGACTCTACATTGTTTTCTTACCTCCGACCAAGACTTCTATTCCTCAACTGTAAAGTACAAATGATTTTATGGGCATCGTTTGGAGTATTTGCAAGGCCATGATCATCTCTGACCAAAGGGTAATTCTAAGAATGGTCCTGAGTTTAGGCAACTTTGCTTTGACTTTTAAAATATATTTTCTTTAATCATCACCTGAGGATACATTTATTTATTTAACAGAGAGAGGGAGAGGAGAGAGAGATTGATGTGGGAAAGCAACATCAATCAGTGGCCTCCCATATGTACCCTGACCAGGGATCAAAATTGCAACCTAGGTATGTGCCCTAGACCTAGAGTAAAACCCTCAACCTTTTCGTGTACAAGACAATACTCCAACCAAATGAGCTATCCAGCCAGGGCCCCTTGGACTTCTATAGGATCTTCTTTCTCCTTATCTTTTACATATTTCATGTTACTGAGGGCTACAACATGTACTACTACCTAGTTCCAAGTTTTTATTCCTGAAATGTACTAGCTTTGGGTCTTCTGACAATAGTTACCTAAAGAAGGGCCTGTGGAGACAGTGTGATATAGCATAGTATTTTTCAAATTTGCCTGCTAGTAAGAATTGTATGGAGCATATAGATTTCCATTTTCTTTTAGAAATTCTCATTTACTAGGCCTGGAATGGCACACAAGAATATATATATATATATTCTTAACCAGAGATCCAGATGATTTGATGATAAGGCAAGCATAGGAAACATAGGTATAAGTTTTAGAGTGCATATATCCCTATGACACTGAGCAGTGCTGAAAGTATTTAACTTTCTGAGGCCCAGTTTATAGATGGCTGATATGGATGTTTTCTCTTACTTTTACTGATGGAGTCTAGAATATGTAGGCATTAAGTGTCTAATTCCTTGCTTCTTTGTTCTACCATCTCTTAGCACTTTTTTGTGCTATGCTGGTCACTTTTAGCAACTGGCTGTCCAGAAAAGCAGTGTTGGAAAGAGAGGTACACATTCAGCTTTGGTGAGCTGGAGCTGGAAGGAACTGTTTCGGCACCAGTCTCACACGCTTTAATTTTTTTGCTCCTTTCTTTCCTTCTACCTTCCCTGTTCTCTCTCTCTCTCTCTCTCTATCTCTAATCTATCTATTATCTATCTATTATCTATCTATCTATCTATCTATCTATCTATCTACCTATCTATCTATCTCTATCTCTAATCTCTCTCTGTCTCTGCTATGGATTATTATATCCTTTCTTTCTTTAATTTAATTTAATTTAGTTTATTTTAATTTTAATAACACAATATGAGATCTACCCTAACATTTTTTTAATTTGATGAAATATTTGTTGACTTCAGCCCCTAACACTTTAGTGAAAGTGTTCCTCATAAAATGACATTACCATATGCAATGGAAACGTCAGTGCCCTTATCTTACTATACTTTTCTGTTGCCATTGATATGACTAATTAGTCCCTTGATTGTCTTCTACCTAATACTATGCACATCATTGGCCTGGTTCTCTTCAGCATTCTGACTGTTTATAATATATGGGCCCTGCCTTACTCACTAGATCTCTATCCACTATTTCTATGCTTCTGAAATTTTAGCATACGTCAGAACCATCTGGAAGGTCTGTTAAATCACAAATTACTGGGCCCCAGCTTCTCTTACTCTACAGGTCTTGAGTCAAGAATGAAAATTTGTATTTCTAACAAGTTTCCAGATGATACCAATCCTGCTGATCTAGAAACCACACTTCAAGACTCACTGCTCTATTGCTATCTTGGTTTCCTCTTTTTTTTCCTGCCCTTAAGTGTTCATGATTTAGATGTGGGCTTACTCTTCTTCTCACTAAAGACATTCTCTCTAGTTGAATTTTCCTCTCTTCATGGGTTCAGTGCTTGTAATGTCTGACTGCAAAAGTGTTTGTCTCTTCCAGACCTCATGACTAGCTTCAGATAAGAACATTCAACTGTGAGCTGGACGTCTCCCATTAAATGTTTCATAGGACAACATGTCTTGCCCGTGACTAGTTCATGGTGGAGCTGAAATCTGCGTCTAAGTCTGTTTGATCCAGCATCCCTGCTTTCAGCCACTATTTTTATCAGTCTCTTGTCTCTTTTATGGTTGCTCTAGTTCAGGCCTCCTTCATCTCTGAGAAGATGAAGCTTTCTGTTTCAGGTCTCCAAGACCATTTTCAAGTCTAATGCCTATCTAGGAGATTCATAGGACTCAGCATATATTGAGGAGTTGTATTCATAGCCATGATTTATTACAGTGAAAAATACCAAGCAAAAGCAATGAAAGCAGAAGACATATTGGCTAGAGCCTGGAGGAAAGCAGGCACAGGATTCCAAGAGTCCTTCCCCAGTGGAGATGTCACATTGGACATGCTTAAGTCCTCTGGCAATGAGTTGTACAACATGGGTGAAATTTTGACTGCTGGAGAAGCTAGTTGGAGACTGTGCCCAGGGCTTTTGTTGGAAATTGACCACATAGACACCTACTGCCTAAAGCATACCAAGATTCTAGTCTCCCAGAAGGAGTTCAGTTTGGGCAGTAGATTTTCTTAGAATGATAGGAACTATCCTGAAATAAAAGTTTGCAGATGCCAGCTAAGGGTCAACCTTGCAAGCAGACCCTTGTAAGGATTGTGGCCTCAGACCTTTATGTTAACTCTTGTCTGCACCTTCTACTTAGCCTTCCTACATGAGATCTATTTCTATGTTGTTTTCATCTCCACACTGCAGCAGAGTGAGCCATTTAAAATGCAAATCTGATCTTACCCTTCCTTGGCTTCAAACTCTTTGCAGTGTATCTTTTCTAGTTCTCAACAAATGTGGAAAGGGGGATTCACTAGGAGAGGTGTTTGGGACAATAATTGTTGTTGTAATTAATGTGTTCTGGTTTTGTAATATGAGATGTTCACTCATTTTGACTTTACAGCAGTGCATAGGTTGAGAATCCCCTTATGACCACTGTCCGTTTTCTGGACAGAGTTGATCGGTCTCTCCTTGCTTTGAGTTGCCTTCCCAATTTGAGTTTTCTTCTCATGGCACTTACCACTTTCTGTTCTATATTATATTTATTTAAATGTATGTCTCATCTCCATATTAAAAGCTTTCTGAGTAAATGATGCATGTCTCACTCTATTCATTCCTCAAATTAATCCCCATAGCTAAATACTGAGCACTTAGTTAGCTTTCAGTAAATACATTGAAGGAGTGAATAAATGACTGAAAGTGAAAAATAATGGTCTGCACTTTATCCTAACTAGTTCATCTGGTTTTATGAGTGGCAATTTGTAAATATTATTCAGAATAAAAATACTAATGAAGTAAAAGGATATTAGTAGGGTGTTTAAGTAGAAATTAATTACAAGTTCCTATTTTTAAAAGATCTAGTCGCAGACTTTGATTTAGTGAAACTAAATTTAAGTGCAACATTTTTTACTCTTTGCATCAAATTTTAAGTAGTTGGAGACTTTTATTTTCATTTTTTCCTTCTAAAACCACGTTTCAGTGGAAATTGTTGTTTCATTAGGGTTCTGCTAAATTATATACACAGAACATATTTTTAAGATTACATGAAAGTGGTGAATTTCCATTCAGCCAGAAAAACTGTTATTTCTTTGCCTCGGAAACTTAATTAGTTCTCTCAAGAGATATTTGATTTTTTTAATATATATATTTTTTTGATTTTATATATACATGATTAGTTAGGCAAAGATATATACTTTAGGTGTCCTAATAACGAGAATAAGGAGACTATATAATTTGTTCAAGCTAAACAATTTTTGTGTTTGTCAAATCTTCAGGAGTAATCTGTGTATATGTTCTTAATAGTAAAATTAAGAGCTCTTAGAGCCCTTATTTGGATAGCAAAAGTTAACCAACGAGAAACTGACTCATAGATATTGCTAGCTTATACGAGTGTGCAAATATGTACATATGATTTATCTATATAAATAAAATAAATATATATTTATATTTATTTTACATTTACATTTACATTTACATTTACATTTACATTTATATTTATATTTATATTCTTACAAAGATACTATCAAGACCTTGTGTGCCGATGTAGCTTTTGAAATGCTAAAGAAAAAATGTTACACTCCCATGTATATTACATGATGAAAAGTCTTCTGAGGACATGCCATTGTTCTGTGTCTGTGGTGGCCATGAGCACGTTGTCTCTGGCTGCAGTGTTGAGACGTGTGGCAGCGGACCCATGTGCCATTCCAATGGTGCCTTATCTAGTCTACTGTGACAAATAATTCTGCTCAGATTGTCAGTGGTGACAGCTGAGACTTTTTGCTTAGATGCCTTGTCAGTGCTTGTATTAAACAGCAAGGGCCGTACACTCCATTAAGTTTTTGTAAAATGAACTGTCTGCTTGCTGTTTCGCTGATAGTGGCAGCAGTTGTAAGCTAATCCTCTCCAGTTGTGGACTGCTCGACTGAGTGCCTTCGCACATCGACGGGTAGTAGATCTCATAGTTTTAGTAGAGTGCTCCAAGGTTGATCGCTATGATAGGCATGGCATAATTTATTTCATAATAGAAGTTTTAGCAGTTATTTACTTTGTTAGCCTGCAGATATGGCCCTAAATAGGAGAAAACTGACTTTCTAGTTGGTGAAGTGATTGATTGTTTTTTTCTCAACCTGTAATTATTCATAGGCTCTTGGTGCAAAAGCCATAAACGTGACAGAGGCATGTCTCTAGTAACTATGTCTACGTTTAAGTGCATGCATTAATGAAAGCTACATGTAATGAACATATGTTTAAGTAAATTCAAAGAGAGTAGATAAGGATTCTGTATCTCAGGCAAAATTAGATCATTGGAAATACTGTTGTTATCTGGTTGTTTTCACATGTATAGGGAAAATATAATTTTGAGGTTTTTTTTTTACCCCATGGATAATAATACATTTCTTGCTGCCTTTTATTTTTCCTAGCATTACTTATTTTCCCAAAGAACCTTGTCCTCATGATGTACCTGAAGTAGGACTGCTTTAGTTGTTTCACTTTCACCTCCAGCAATGTCTGAGGTTTAATTTGCTTCTAGGAATTAACTGCTTATTCATCTCTGGATCATCCAACATATTTGTAGAGTGCTCCTCCAACTCTGTATTTCAGATGAAGTCTTCTACACCATCCAACTGTGCATCTGTACGGTAATTGGGAATACAAGGGTGTGGGTGTTCTTAGCCATGGTCTCTGTGACACAGCTTTTCTCCTGGTGATCTTTTCCTAATCCTTCTATCGCTGTCCTTTGAGTCTCAGCCTTCTCTGAATTTCTTGGCTGTAGTATTCATTTCAATTGATGACTGAGCTGAGGTAAACACAATCTTTAATAATTTAAGTGTCTTCCTTATTTATCTTCAAATTGTATATTTCTTCTGTAGTCATGATTGTTTTCTTGATGTTCAAATACAGTCCTGTTTGGCTTGTTCTTCATGCACATTTATTAAAAGTTGTTTAAAAAAAAAAGGTTGTTTCTACCCTGACCAGTGTTGCTCAGTTGGTTGAGTGTCATTCTGCAAAGTGAAAGGTCGCCAATTCAATGGTTTGATCCCTGATCTGGACATATGCCTGGGTTGTGGGTTCAGTTCCGATTCGGGCCCTTAAAGGGTGGGGGAGGGCAAATGATCAATGCTTCTCTCTCACAGTGATGTTTCTCTATCTTTCTTCTCTCTTCTTTTCCCTCTCTCTAAAGATAAATAAATAAAATAGTTTTTAAAAAGTTGTGTCGTTTCAAACTGCTGCCAGTATGATGGTGTCATTTCCATATCTTAAAAAGTTATTGGCATTTCTTCCACTAGCTTTCACCCTTATTTCCTCTGAGTCTAGCCAAATTGTTCACTTAAACAAATACATAGAGAGGGGGAAAATGCAGCTTTGCCACCTTGGCCTATAGGAAACTATTATGTCTTTCCACATTCTGTCTTGTCTGTGGCTTCCTGTTCACAATAGAGATGACACATCAGGACAGTCACGCGCTGACTGAGGCACACCCATGTCTTTCAGAGCAACCCAGGGCTTTTCATGATACACAAAGCATATACTATAGTATATTATAGTATACTATATAGTATACTATAGTATATACTTTTTTTTTAGTATACTATAGTATATACTTTTACGGCTTTACTATAGTCCATAAAATAGAAACTAATCTTCTTCTGAAAATCTCTGGAGCTCTCTAGTATCCAGTAGATATTCACAATGAGATCTAAATGCCCCTTCCTCTTCTGAATCCGTCTCGAACATCTGGCCATCCTCGCTCCATGTGAGCTAGAAGACTTCATTGCATCCCCTTTAGCATCGCTTTGTGCGTGTGGGAAATTAGAAGAGTGGCCCTGTGGGTACTGCGTTCCTTGGCATCTCCTTTCTTGAACATTGGGATGTAGGTTGAACTTTTCCAGTCTGTCAATCACGGTTTTGTTTTCCATATTTGTTGACATGTTCTTGTTAGAATTTTGACAGATTCAGTCTATGTGGCTATCCCATCTTCACATGGTGATTTATTTCCTCCTAATACTGTCAGGGTTGCTTTCACTTCACTTTCTAGAATTGCAAGTTCTACCTCATAGGAATCTTCTTCAGAGGTATCTGTCATTTTTTAGTCTCTTCTGTTTAAATTTTTACCTTCCCTTAATTTTATCCTGGTCAGATAGTGTACTTCTGTGTTGGATGTTCAGCTTTTGTAGTCTGGATTTGAATTTTATTTTATTTCTTGACTTTTGTGGTAGAGATTTCTTATTGTCCCTTTTTTTTTCTCCTCTGACTCTTTACATTGTAATCGTTCTTTTTATTTTTAGTTGATAATCATTGGAAAGCCGTGTTCAGGATTCTAAACCTGCTTTTATCACCTTTTACTTTGGCCTCTCACCTGTTTTCAACAATTTTTAGTGTTCTGCCTTCTGTCTCAATTTTTTTTCTTTTATTTTTACTTCTGGCATTGTATTTTGACATTCTTCTCAAATAATATTTATGTTTTCAGTCCCCAGTTCTTCTGGTTCTCAGTCAATTAAAGTTAACAGTGCAAATCTGTTTTTTATTGGGCTTTAAATCCATCAAGGATGCTATTTACATTATATTTTGGCATTATGATTCTTTTAGTGCTCTTCTTCAGCTTTACTGTAATGTTTGATATTAACAGTTTGTGGGAAGCACCACAGTCTGCTTCTGGTCCTGATTTGGCAGAGATAATACAGTTTCTCCATCTCCTTCGTTCACTTACACAGTCTGTATGATTGCTATATTGGCCATCCGGCGAAGTCCATGTATACAGACATCTGCTTGCTTGTTTGAAGCATGTGGTTTTGATAGACAAGTTGTTGGCTTCCCAGAAACACATGAGCCAGTTTCCTGCTTTATTTCTGACCCCTAGTCCAAATTCTCTGACAACATTTAATTCTGTGTTTTTTTCTCCCTACTTTTGCAGTCCAGTTACCTATGTTTGCTAGCATGTCTTGTTTTGGTGGGGGGTTGGTTTCTACGTGGATAATTGCATAAAGCCTTTCCCTTTCACCTTTTTCAGCCTCTGTAGTGGAACATAGACTTGGATGGTTGTGCTAATAGGTTTTCCTAGAACCTAATTGTTGTTATTCAGTCAGACCTTGCGTGGCAGTTCCTAACCGCCTGTACAATGCCTTGCCTCAGTGTTAAAGCCACTCCATTTCTTCTGCATTTGTCATTTCTAGAGTAGAACACTGAAATTGTCTGACTGAAAATGTCCCATTCCAGTCCATTTTAGTTTGTTAACACCAAGCATCGCAATGTGTAGACGTTCTGTTTCTTCCCTTGTAATTTCCAGTTGACTTCGGTCTGTGCTTGTCCAGCATGGTACTTTCCTTTCGCCTTTGTGCACATCAGCTGGTAGATGTCCTTACCACTATGTTTTAGTTTTTTATTTATTTTTTACTAGCAACAGTGTTATTTGTACTTGTTCTTTGCAATCCCAAGTAATGTTTGTGTGCTTCTTGACCTGGGAGTAAGATCTTTCAGCACCAGCTCATATGTATTTTGGACTGTCTCATCACAGGGTTTTCACGGTAAAACAAACCATTACCTTCTGCCACTCCATGTGAGTCCCAACCTTATGTTCTCAGGTCCATAGTGTCTCAATCAGCAAACAGCTATGGAATGTAAGCACCCCTGCAGTGATACATTTATGCATTGTATTAAATTGTATTATACTCTCATGTGCATTTTTTCCTCCATAAAAAGGTTTAAGTGTGATAATTATTCTCTAGGATAATTCTTCTCAACATATACCTTAAATCTGACTTTAAAAGCCAATGAAAGCCTTTGATCTCCATTTGTAGTCAGTTTAATTCCCTGACTGGGATCACTGGGCACTATCAATGATGAAATAAGTCTTTGAAGAAGACAAATAAGGACAGAAGTGTTTACAAGGTTGAAAATTAATTTTGATAGAAATTTAAAAATTGAATTTTTAAAAGAAATTGTACATAGTGATAGCATATGCATATTCTTTATAGTATGTTTTTTAAAGTTAATTAAGTTATTATAATATATAATATACCCTTATAATGCCTCACTGGGTATATTATACCTAATAGCACTTTGGTGAAATAGGATTGTTTTGGTATGGTTTCTTAACACATTTGTGCAGATGTTAGTAATTATATTGATTTGGAAATTAAGTTGCACTGTTGTCCTTAGAGTATTGTTATCTTTGTCCCAGATTATATATACTCTTTCAGTTAATGTTCTCAAGATGAAACAGAATTTTATTCAACTGTATGGGGGATATTTTATGTTGTAGAAACACTGTTTTCCTGTATGGAATTCATTAACTCTTTAAATGACATAGCCAGCAATTAGAGACCTAAAAGGTTATCTTAAAAATAACTTGTGCTCTCTAATTGTGCATTTACCTCATACAGGTGACTATATCCTGCTGTAGGCCATTTTGCTGGCAAGGTGTTCCTAGGGCAAGAAAAATTACTTTATTATTGTAGAAGAAATGAAGGTTTTTGTTGAATCAAAAAGTGACCCAGAAAAGGCTCACCCACAGATCCACCTTCACATTAGTTGGGAAGAAGCTGTTAGGTGACTTTAAAGAATAAAATATGTATCCTTCCTTTTCAGAGAGACTGGAATTGGGTCTGATCTGTTCTTCGGTTAGTGAGTAGAGAGCCATCTTCCAGTGATGGGTTAGACAGCATCCCACATATCCTTCTGCCCAAGCATTTCTGCCAGTGGTTCACTTTGAAATGTTAGTTGTGCCAGCAGTTGATAGAGGTGCATTCTCTCTCTCCATTCCTTCTGTTAACAAAAATAGATTGGAAGGCCCAGGGCATTCCGGAAACAGTCACAAAGAAATAGTACCACCACTGAAAGTATTTAGAGAAATGTCCTTCCGGTATTAAAGAAGAATTTTTTATCTTCTTATGAACCCAAGGAAAAATCACAGGAGAATCTGGTGTGTTTTTCTTAGGGATCTATATCGTTGATTATATTAGCAAAGCTTGTGCCAATTATAACTGGCCTTTCATTTCCTTTTTCTCTCTTCCATTCTTTCACTTCCTACTGCCTCTCTTCCTTACTGTCTATTTCTCTTTTTTTCTCTAACTTTGTATTTGCCTTTATCTCTCTCTTACTCTTAATGGCATCTGGGATCTGTGCTAGGATATTAACTATACATTTTAAAGTATTAGAAATACCTAGTGTGTAGGAGGAACTTACAATTGGTAAATAACTGTGTATACAAATCCATATGCTTTATTTTATTAAGTCAAATTATAACTCTGAACCTTATAAAAGGATCTAGAACACATGGGAACCGTAATATTATGCAGTCCACTGAAAGTGATCTGTGGAAGCTTAAATTCAAAGCACCAAAATAAATTGGGATGGTATATGTTGTACTTATGCTAATTGTTTAGTAAAATAATGTAAATTAATACAAAGGAACTAGTTTCCACTCAAAGAGTACCTAATTTCACCTCGGGTACCCCAATGTGAGTTTCTGAGTATTCATGAAGTGTCCACAAGGTACATGACACAGTACTTGAGGTTGCAAATGTATGGGAGAATATGTTCTGTTAAAGGCATAATAGATCAGATGGGAAATGAAAAATAATCATTAACACTTTTTTTTACTAGGGGGTTTATCCTGATACTATAGATTACACTTAAGAAAGCAATGGAACTTATAAATTTAGGGTGCTTTACAGTGAAGTTGGGAGTAGAGGGAAGACTGGTAACATTGTACCTTATTGGTTTTAAATTAAGAATTACAATGATATTTTTTTTTTGCAAAGGCTCTGAGTGATGGCTGACTGTTTATATATCACCTCAGAGTATTTCTGTGGAGTTCTGGGAGAATTCATTCAAAGCCATTCTAAATTTTACCTAGTAATTGCAATCACCAATACCGAGAGTATGTGTAGACTCCCTGGAAGTATGAAATAGGAAACCATCTCCTCTCATGTTAGCCACCAGGGTTATTAAATATGATGCCAAAATCACATGACTTTCCTTATCCACTGTATAGTTGTTTGGGGACTGCCAAAAAGGTAGAGACTGGAAAGCAGGCTCCCAGCAGGAAAGCTTGTGGAGTGAGCGTCAACTGTCTCTAGGGTAGAAATGTGGGTCCCCGGGGAAGTTTGGTGTTCCCCGTCATAGAAACACATCTGGTCTCTACCCTTTGTGTCTTGGTATTCTTGATTACCTGTATAGAAGGTAATATTTCAATAAACATACATTTAGATTTTTGTGTATTTAATTGTAATATACTCATATCACGTATGATATAGTTTTAGTGTTCACTAAATACTTGGTGTGAAAAAAGTAAGCATAAGTGGACTTAATATCAAGGTAAATGATTAAAATGAGACAGTTTGAGATTTTAAATTGATGTTATTGAGTCATTCAACTTTTGGGAGGTATCAAATATTCTGCAAAGACCCAGGAATACAAAGATTAATAAGTCATAGTTTCTGCCTTAAAGCAATAAATCTAGTGTGAATGACTTCAGTCAACCATGTAAGTTCATCGAGAGGGTCAACTTGATTGACAAAGCGTGATCCATGTTTTCTTATCTGACTCAGAATATCTTGGGATGCTACAGAAATAATAAAGCATTTAAAATAGATTATGTCTGATAGGTGCCATGCTCTATGCTATTGTTTATCTTAAAACAAACACTACAAAGAAAAATAAATACATTTAGTCACTTGAATCTCATTCCAAGTCTCTTTTTAATTAAGGTTTTACATGGGGCTAGAAAATTTTGGACATTTGCAGATAAACCATGCAATTTAATGTAATAAAGTGTGTGGTAACTAAAATGCTTTACTAAAAAAGATATTTTTAATGTGGTGCAGATTTATTTGATCTGTTATTCCAATTGTGGGAAGTAATAAAAACAAACTGTGCATAAACACAGTCCAGAAGAGATCATCTTGACATTATTAATTAGATCTACAGGTACAAAGTAGTTTTGCAAAGTAGTAGTACAAAGTAGTTTCTCCTTCAATGGCAGATATTAATTCAGCCTGCTGTTCCTTGAAAGGTTAAATGAAACAGACATCTGTGGTTGTGCGTAAAAGCTACTATTCAGCAGGTGCAGGAATCAAGACTGATTTTCCAAGGATAATTTACAAACTGGGTAGGGGAATGGACCTGTATTCTTCTTTTTAATACAGTTTAAATATCAATTAGTTTAACTATGTTTATACACTTTAAAGTCTTCATTTAGCTTATACAATGTCTAAGAAGGGACTTATGATGTGAGAACTTGTCCTCTAAAATGCATCACAACTAACTCTTTTCCCTTTTCACTGAAGTTAAGAAGAAAGCATCTTAAATTGTAGGAGGAAAAAAACTAGTTTACTAGTTTAGACACAGATAGGAAATTCTTGATAGCTTTAAATCGAGAACTGGCTATCAAAGAGGTTTTAAATTTTTCTTTCTGGGTGCCTTTTAAGAATGTAATAGATAGTAAGTCAACCTGGATGGTTTAGGTGTAGTCATTTCTTGAAAGGTATGTACAAAATGATTTCCCGAGGTCAGTACTGCTCCATAATTCTGTGCTTTCATTACCCATTTTAAAATTTGTTCCATAAATTGCTTGTCCACTTTTAGTAAATTGCTATACTTCCTAGAGGGAAGGTAGAATCAAGATTCTCATAAATTCAGTGATGCAGTATTGTGGAAAGAGGAATGAATTAAGTATCAAAGTATTAGATTCTGTCAACTCTTCATAATCTCCATCCACTGGGGCTTTAAAATTTTTATTCTCTCTATTTAATTAGGTATATGAGGCATACACATAATTGTTGTTTATATAACATAGCAGTACCTCAAAGTGAAAGGTTTTGAGTTAAACAGTTATTTCCTTCCCTTGGGACTATATGGACCAAGAAGCTTAGGACTCAACCTTGAGTTGATCTGCTGAAAAACATAAACACATGAAAGTTTTGCAATGTCAAAGGCAAAAAACAAAACAAAACAAAAAACAAGATGTAAAAACTTCTGACATCTCCCCATTTTTACTGAGCTAAATCTTTTAGAAAAAATAATGCAGAGATGTTTCAAAACAAGAACAATTGCTACCTTTTTCAACACTCTGGCCAAGGTTGAAGCAGAAGCAATCTCTCATAGATATTAAAATTAGATTTATGCCAGTATTTTCTAATGGGGCACAGATGGGTAAATTGCATTGCTTCTACCATCTTGTTATGGATGTTTGGCGATATTGTTTAAATTCAAATATGTATGTTCTTTTTTAAATGCCCTGAGCAGGGTTTTCATTTATACATTACATTTGAAATTAGTTTGAACATGCTTTCCGATACTACCATCCTGGGTTTTCTTGACTTTTCATTGTTGCCTTTCTGTCTCTTTGTATTTACAGTTGAAAAGTTGATGCCAAATTTTGTGAAACGTGTTCTCTTCCATGCTGAGATCTTCTGTGCCAACAGTCTCCCTGGAGCGTGTGCTTTAGTAATAAGCCCTGAAAATGGGAACTGATAATGGAAATACTGGCAGCCTTTATACAAAGGGGTGCTAGCTTGTGTTTCTGTAATTAGGAATGTGATTAGACATAAGAGATGCTTTTGGTCTTCAATTTCAAGCCATGAAATGAAGGGATTTGAGTTTCTCTCACTTTTGGCAGACAGTGCATTTCAGTCACACTGCAGCTTTCTAAGTCTGGTCACAAAGAGCCTGTTCTCTGAATTTGTTTTCCAAACAAATAGTCACTGTGCTTTCTTATGGTGTTTGTAAGCACAACTTCATTTTAAAATAATTATTTCCCTATTTGCCTTCTTAATATTTCCAGGTTTTATTCTCTAACTTCTCTTCACTATTTCTAGAGCTCAGTGTCTAGCTACAATATGAAGCGTAAAATTATAAAATAATAGCAATAATATTTACCAAAATACTTATCGTGTGCTGTGCAGTATACTTGGTGAATTACATGTATTTCTCATTTAATTCTTGTGTGAGACCTATGAAGTTCTTACTGCTATTATCCCCATTTTATACATGATAGAAGCAAATTATATATTTTAACAGTAATAGAGTCCATATCCTTTATCACTGTGCTATACCATCGCCCTTTATTACAGAGTACCCCATCTAAAGGAAAACCATTTTACTTATGTCAACTTAAGTTCCCTTTGTCATTCATCCATATTCATCCTCTTTCATCAAACAAATATTGACACCTACTATGTGCCAGACATTGTACAAAGCTCTGGGAATGCAAACATGAATGAGTCCAGTCCTTGCCCTTCAAGTACTTACAGATCAATTGAGTAAATATCAACTGTGCCTAAGACAATGGGTCCCAAACTGTGCACACAGTTGTCCCAGGCACCTCAGCAAATGCACAGGAGGCTGTAAAGTCCTACCTTTTTTATGGGAAACATGGCCATATTTTTGAATATTGCATGAACTATATTCAATTTATTTTTTAAATGGCTACTTGATTAACAAATACTTCTTGAGATGTTTAAACATAATCTTAAAAAATTGTTCAGTATTTCTTTTGTAATAGAATACTATGAAAAAAAATTACTAAGGACACCATGGACAGAGAAAGTTTGGTAATCTCTGGTATAAGGAAGGCAGTTGATATTTCCAACAGAAAAATTTAAAGAACCCAACAAACAAAACTGAACTAGGGGACTGTTATAGGAAGTCGGGGTTCAGGAGAACTAAATGGGACCATGCCATTTATTTTGAAAGTGTTATCCAGTCGGGTACACAGGAATACTTGTGTATTTTTCTCACAAAGGTATTTAAAAAAACCTAATTTAAATGAGCTTGAGTGGCTTCAGGGTAATACTTAATTGAAATTCAAATGATAAAAGTTTTTAAGAAATAGGTCAAAATGCTTTTCTTTTAGTGAGATAATTATATGAATTGAGTTATTCTAAATAATAAAAACATAATAGGCCACCAATCTTATTAATCTGAAGGCGGAATTTTTTGATGCTTTATTCTATTGCTTTTAACCTTAGGCAAACTGAATGTATTGAATAGGAAGAGCATATTATGCTGTCACTTTAAGAATATATGATTATAGCATCTCAGTGGATGGGTAGACATTTCATAGAAAAATAACCCTAAATCTGAGGGAGAGATGCATCTGACAGTTCAATGTCTACACACTTCTAGTTTCCTCTAGTTCAGAATTGCCACAAGCTTCTCTGGTAATTTGAGGCCTGGAGCATGTTGAAATTGCTAGAATGCTCTCCTAGCTACTTTTTCATGAAAAGGTGATTATGTGATGCTAAGAGAATTTGTTGACAAGAGGCAGAATTTTATTGCACCAGTCTGCTTTCAAGGAAAAAAAAAAAGAGAATCAACGAAAAATATCTGTTGGATCCTTTTCTGGAAGATTAGAGAGATTACCACTGGGACTTGCTCCCGTTATCTCAGCGCTAAGACTTAACTATACTTTTCATATCGCCAAGTGAGGGAGTGAAGGGTGAGAAAATATGAGTGATCCACTAGGGAGAAACTATGTAGGAGAAAACAATATTTATAAAATATGTGATTACATGCAGGATGGCATTATAAAAAGATCTCTCTAACAGAAGATCTAGAGTCAACCCTTGTTCCTGCCATTTATTTAGAAATATGATCATCGGCTTGTAACTTGACCTTGTTGAACCCCAGTTTCCACAACTGTAAAAGAACAGTGTAGAATGGAATAAATGGGACAATGTAGGTGAAATATGTAGGACAGGGCCTTGTATATACTAAACTTGATCAGGCACATTTGAATGCTAGTAAAAGACTGACTAATGAGATATACAAGTTATTTTTTCTTGTGTTGCAGGAAAAGGTCTGGGAAGTTTCAGTCCTTTGTGTGGTGAGATGGTCTCACACTTTCATTAGCATTTCTCTTTTTGCTTCACCATCCTAGGCATGGTGACGCGTGCTCACCGGCTGGCAGTGAGCACGGAACGCTGCGGATGGCTCGTCGAAACACGAGAAATAATCATACACAGAAGCAATTTTCTCTGGGGAAGTAAAGAACAGAGTGGCCACTCTCCAAGTGGGGAGCACCCCATTCCTTTACCCTAGTGGGTTTTTATTGAGAAAGTAGACTCAGTTTGTGGATTCACAGTCTGGCAGAAAGGATCAAAGGGAACAGGTAACTTGCAAAGATGCTAACAACTCCTGCTGATTCTGGGCAGAGATTGGAGTTTTATCATATGAAAGGACTACGTGGCTCAAAGGGCTAGTTTTGGTTTCCTGTCTGTGCCTTCAAATTCTAAGTTAATAACATCTTCCAGCAAACAGATCTCACAGGATCTTGCATATTCTATGTCCCAGGCCTGATTACCCTGGGAGTCTTCTGTCTCCGGTCTGAGCTGCATCCTTTGGCTATTTGCTTAGCCCTGAGAAGGGCAGGAGACAAAGGCAGCCAGGAGACTTGGATTTCTCACATCTAAGTACAAAGACTCAGGCTTAGAGGGGGCAGGGGTTGATGTTGATCACCCCTTCCTTTCCACAGCCCCTTCATTTCCACAGCCCTGTGAGTCTCATCCCAGAGGTCTTTATGTGATCAGAACCTGTCTTAGATTACCCCTCTCTTGAGGAGTCTTACCTGTCATTGGTTAACTGATCAAGCATTAAAGGCCAAGCACTGAACAGGTAGTGTTCATGCCAGGGGAATAAGTTTTGTCTCCTTAGTAGCTCCTGGTCCGGAGGTCTCTCACTCAGCCTAAGTCACAGGGGGTCACAGCTTCCTGAGACCAGGCAGGGTGGCCCCCAACAGCATGGGACTGTCAAAATCTCATCCTGGTTTAAGATAGTACAGAAGTTCTATCCATCAAACTCAGATTGGAGGTAGGAAGGAGGAGAAGAAGTTAAACGAATAAACAAACAAACAAACAAACAAAAAGTGACAGCTGTCTATGCTCCTTTAGATGAGGTTTTCTGAGTTCCTGTCTAACAACTTGTTACATTTCTTTAGCTGTGGCTTAGTCACATGGCATAACTAGTCTGGAAAATGTCGCCCCCTAGCTGGGCACGTGAATTCTGGAATTAAACACATTCTTGTTAGATAGAGTCCTCTTAGAATGAAGAGGATGGGCCACTCCTGGACCCTCATAAAAGCTCTCTACATTGCTCATTTAATATGAGCCCTTTTCTTCACCTCTAAACCAGTTTTAATAATATCTGCTTTCTTGGATTGATGAGAGAATTACATGAAATGATATATGCCGAGTTTCAGTCATTATTTGTTGAATAAGTATAAATGCATTAATGTTTAGATTCCATGGAATTCTTTAGCAGCTACTATCTTTTTAAATTCCTGATTTTAAAAACTCTAGTCAACTTCTTGAATATTGCTGATGCTTTGTTTCAGAAATTTTTTATTTTCAACATTCTTATATCAATTTTTGACTGATTCGAGGATCTTCATGAATTTTTATAATAAGACATTCAAACTCCCCCATGTAAATAAGAATCAAATTACTTTATTTAAGACTTTCAAGAATGCAGCCAAATACTTGGAAAATAGAATGATCAACTTAGTTGTATATTTGGATTAGCATTATGTTTAACACAAAGAATGAACTTTAGAACAAAATTTATGTGTGCTAAAATATTGTTGAGCATAGTTTAAAATACTCGGCAACAGCTATTTTATTTCATTACTTTTTAAAATATTTTATATTTGTTTAAAATTTTACAACTGATGAAAAGTTGTATGTGTATATTTTATTATTATATAATAAAAATTCTGTAAGTCTATAATTTTTTTAAAAGTTGACAGAGAAATAAGAAGAGCAGCTCAAGGAGCCACAAGCTCTTTTACAATTATTCTATAAATTCTGTTTTTCTAAATTCAGTGCACATTTCATTCCATATTAGTCATCTCCATTTGGGACACTGTATATGAATTTGTTGACACCATGCTGCGATGGGACTACATGGATCCTATGTTATAAACCTACGTAGTTAATTTCAGACTATTTAATAGCTATCTGGGCTGCCATCTCTAAAAGGCAAAATATGATTGTTTCTCATATGTAAATTTGAAAGTGATTTGTTTGGAGTCACTCAAACATTTGTGAGTGCTATGTTTATGTTTTTTAAGCTACTAGTCATTAAGTGGGATTTTTAGAAATTGAAGAGTATATTTGAGGCACTTATATTTTGATGTTCACCTTGCTAGGGACATTATATTCTGCATTCTCTTCAGAAATTATTTCTCCTCAATTATATTTTAATATAGATTCTGAGGTAGTGAATATTCATAGGTAGAATCATATAAAGAATTTCATCAGAATTATGTCATTGTACATTTTTTATTTAATGGCTGTAAATTGAAAATTCAAATTATACATCTTTACTGTCCATGTATTCATACCTAAAATTAAAGGCCAATGAAATATTGAAAATGTCTTTTCCTTCTGAGGGAAGTTTTATAAAACAAATCTTACCTGAAAAAATTTCCAAGTGGCAAGAAAAAATTCAGTAAGATTTAAAAAAACATTTTAAACATTGGAAGCAGTTTTTCATTCTAAATAAATAATCTGAAATATGTAACAGCATACCTATGTATTTTCATTGAGATATAGTTACATTTAGAAAATATTATGCTGGAAAATAATGCAGAAGTATATAAACAACTACTTGCAATTGGGGTTTAAATGACTAAGTACACATATACAACACACACGTATCTGTGCATGTGTGCACTTTATTTGGAAAAGACTAGAAGACTATCCTTCATGTTGTTGATATCTTTACTCACTTATCAGTGGAACCTAATAATAAAACAAACAAATGAGCAAAATAGAACCAGAGACATGGAAATAAAGAACAAACCGACAGTGACCAGAGGAGAGAGAGGAGGGGGTAACAAGGAAAAGAAGAGGAAGGGGCAAGCAAAGGAACATGAATAAAGAACTCATGGGCACGGACAATGGGGAGGATTGACTGTGTGAGCTGAGGGTGACAGGGTTGGGGTGAGCAAAGGGATAAAAGGCAGGATACCTGCCACTGAACAGCAGTAAATTTTAAAAAATTTTGAAAAAATGTAAAAAGTAATGAAGGTTGGGTTATTTTACCATTTATATTTTCTTATTTTCAAAGTTCCTATAATTAAAAGGCATTCAAATATAAAATGAAAGAATAAAAATATTGATTTTGGTTTATTTAAAAACATATATTTGGTATGACTACATATCCTTATCCATATGTACAACTATAGAATTTATTTTTATAATCTGACCAAAATGGGGATAGTGAATTATATTGGATCTTTCTATATATAATTTATTATCCCATTGCTTTTGATGGGCATTTCACTTGTGAGACTACTTTTTTAACAAAAGATTTACTAAGGGGATTTTGGGTCAAAGGCTAAAATTGATTTTAAGTTTGAACACACCACACAGTCTTCCAGAAAATATTACCAACTCCATATGTTTTTTAATACCTTCACCAGTTTTGAATGTTGTAATTGATTTCATCTTTATCTGCCTGAATGGGAACAATGAATTCTAAATTCCATTATTTGGTTATAATGAGACTAAAGTAAATTTAACTAATTGATCAACTTTGTGATCAGTTACCTATTTATATCTTTGCCTGACTTTCTGTAGTATGCTGAGTTTTTATCTATTTGTTTACAGAAGTTCTTTGTGTATCAGACCCTTTCTGTCAAGATTTTCTGCCTTTTATTTTTAAAGCCTTATTTATAGTAAACATTTTTCACAAATTTTAACAATTTTTAAGAGTAGTTAAATGTGTCATGATGAAATATATCATGATGGTTAATATTTTTATGTTTGTGGAACAAGTTTAGAGGGGTCTTTATCACCAAAGATTATACACAATGATTACTAACTTACTCTACATTTTTAAGTTTGAATATCTCCAATGAAATTTTTTATATTCCTGGAATTTGTTTAGTTGAAATGAGTAATGAAAGAAATGGTGAGTGCTACTTTAGCTTTTATTTTTCAATAAACATTTAGAATTCTCAATACTAATTTTTGAATAATGGTCTTACTCCAGCTGGTTTAAAGGACAAATTCTATTGCATATAATTGCCCTCTATGCTTGGTAAATGAAATGAATCCAGATTTTTAAAACATGAATATTTAACCAAGGAAATTCATACATTCACAGAACTATTAGTGTCCCTCTTCTTTTACTCATTCTTTTACTTGTGTGGTGCCAGTTTGTTGTAGTCTGCTCAGGACCAGACTCATGCACGGTTCATGATCCAGGACCTCCAGCATCTCAAAATTGAGGCCACTTATGTTTGTATGCAAATTAACAGATATGAAACTATTAGAGATCTGTATTGTGATAGAATATTAGAATAATGAAATGATGATTTTTTTTTCAAAAAATGTGTAAAGGGAAGTTATGTCCTCATATTCTTGTTAAAAAAGGAAACTTTTATTCCTCAAATATTTGAAGATACAGGCAATAGAGCATAGGTGTTGAAAATATCCTTAAAGATTGTCTGTTTCTACTCCCTCATTTTATATATTGGAAAACTGTTACTCAAATAAATTAAATGGCTTTATCAAAATCACATCTTGAGTTCTTGCAGAGGTCAAATTAACACCTGGATTACCAAACAGTCCTTTCATTTTGGCATATCAAGGTATTTCCTTGGCATAAAGAAAAAAGATTCATGGTGATAGAATTATTTTTGCTTCCCCCTGTTCTAACACTTTGCAGCACTGTTACATCATTTCCGGGAGTTAACCATGTTTTATTGTGCATTATGGGACTCTCCTGTCTCTCATACCTGTTCTCATTCAATGATTTTCTCTTTATGTGTATTGGTTCTCTTTACTATCAGATTAATTCCTCTGCCTTTTATGTCATCTGATTATAGAACTCTGTAAGAGAGATGATTCAGCTTTTCTTGCCTATGTGCATCTGTAAGATTTCTAAAATTTGGTGTTAAAATATCTGTGTAGTTGATGATGAAGAAGAGACAAGACAGACGAGATTACAAAAATAATATTTTTTTACACTTGATGTTTTCTTTTTTCATTTGTAGATATTGTTATTTTTGATTTAAATTTTATTGTATTTTTTTCCATAACCATTTTGTACCCCTTGGTTGTATGAAAGAAAGAAGAAAAGAAAGAAAGAAAGAAAGAAAGAAAGAAAGAAAGAAAGAAAGAAAGAAAGAAAGAAAGAAAAGAGAGAGAGAGAAAGAGAGAAAGAAGGAGAGAAAAAAGGAGGGAGGGAGGGAGGGAAGAAGGGAAGGAAGGAAGGAAGGAAGGAAGGGAGGGAGGGAAGGAGGGAGGGAGAGAGAGAAAGAAAGAAAAAGAAAAAAAAGACTCATGGACATGGATAATAGTGTCATAATGGTTTTTAAACATGCACTAAATCCTACTAAATAATACTTTTAAAAAACCTCAAAAGGCAACTTTCTTTAGTCAATCACTAGTGTCTGATGCACTGCACACTATTATTCTTATCACAGAAGTAAATGAACATACATATGAGGCTATAATATTATTAGGGGCAGTTATGTTTATATTTAATAATTTGACCTTCTTTGCTGTGGAAAGAAAGATTAGAAGCAAATAAGCATTGTTTTTAAGGCCCTAAGTAAATCTGTAGTTGATTAATTAGTAGAGTACGACCTTTAGGTACCCTGACCTGAAGATGAGGGCTGAACAAGTGCTAAAAGCAGTTTATCTTTTGAAGACAGCTCCAGTGTTTCAGAATACAGAAAGTAAGTAGCTTGATCATTGGCTTATGCATTTGACTTTTAGGGTTTATGCTATTTAATTCTCCTCAGTAATCCTCTAGTGGCATTGACAGAAGAGCCCTTTTAATTTGCACACAATATATGAGGTATATGAAAGTGAATTTTATGATCATAATACTCTTAAGGTTAAGTTTTATGCTCTAGTCTATAATATACTTTATATTAAATATTTTATTGTTATTCTATTACAGTTCCAATTTTTCCCCCTTTGCCCTCCTTGTGCAGCCAACCCCCACCCCCATAGTTGTTCCCTATCATGCTGTTTATGCCCATGGGTCATTTACAGATATTCCTTGTCTAGTCCCTTCCCCTTCTTTTCACACTATTCCCCTTCCCCTGGTTCCTTCTCTGCTCGCTGTCAGTCTGTTCCTTGTTTTCATGCCTCTGGTTCTATTAAAGGGTAAGTTTTATAAACACTAATCTTTCAGGTAGGTATATTTTCTTAGATCCTAAACCTGACACAATTCTACCCTTTTGTAGAAAAGAGGGTAGCTCTTTTCCACTGAGACTGTTCCATATCATTTCTACCGTGAGCTGTTCTGAGGGACCTAACATCCCTTCTTACCCATTCATGTGTGCATATGTTGGGTCCTATACTTGCAAAGCCCGAGTTCAAATAAGGATGTAGTTCTTGATAAGTTCTTGGCAAGAAAATAAGTAATTTCACCCTGGACCACAAGTGACTGATTAGCTCTAGAATTCTGAAGTTGAAAGGATAGTTATTAGCATAATGTTATGCATAAGGAATGTGGTGGATGTCACTCTAGGATTTTCAATATAATATGACATTTGGGGCAGCTTTTAAATATATTATCATATAGTGGTTATTTTTAAATTAAATTTTTTCTGAAGTATAAATGAAAGGTAATGCATTATATATGTAATGCTTACTTAAAAACCAAAGTACATATTTCTGAAACAGAAATACTGTAATTTTTCATTTTGTTGGTTAAAATAAAACATTATATAAAACACCATTAAAGTATGGCTTTCATTATTAATCATTCAGTGACTGCCCTGAAGTAACTACTTAGGACTTTAGTAGGCATTTTGCCTTTCAGGAATATGTGAAGGATTGCTCTTTTATTGAAATACATCATAGCACTAGCATTCACTTTATTGGAGAAAACCTGGATCATGTATATTTACCATCTCTCATATCATGTTAAAATTTGTTTTATAAAAATTTGTGTTCTAAGTTTTCAACTTATTTAAAAGCTAATATCATCCTGCATAAACTTGTAATAGAGTTATGCTTACCCAATTTACCCTCACTTTTCCCAACATTTTTCATGTTTAAAACAACATGAATGGAAAAAAGTATTCAAACATTTTAATTGATTCACTGTGCCATTTTCAGACTTTCTCTTTGACATTCTCAACTACTACCCTTAGCAAGATTTTGACTTACTGCAAATTTAATATAAAAGACACAAATCAGTTGAAGGAGAGGAGGACGGACAGATGTAATTACATTAATTTGTTCAGTAGCTCTGTCTCTGTTCACTAAAGAATTTGTTACACTGGAAATTGGGAGTGAATTACAACCAATATTAGAATTTGTAGCTTATCTCTAGAATGTTCTTACATCACTTGTTTAACAATAAATTCTCTTGGACTTTAGGTGGCCTCTCCCAACTCACAAAGCTGAATGAGTCCTCCTAGGAGAACTTCTTTGGGTCCAGTTGTGTCATTTCCAGATTACCTGGGTAAAGACTGTTCATTCCACTTCTTTTCCACTTTCAGGTGTGGGATTATTTTGGTTCTATGTTTCACACCATCCCCTCCCCATCCAGAAGAGTTCAGCACAGTATGGTATTCTTTTGTGTGACTTGTAAAGTCCAGTTCTCATAGATGCATTATATATCGCTAACATCTTTCATTGGTCAGATTTTGTTCCTGTTTCTCTTGGTTACATATTCTTCATTGTATCTGGTCAAACCTTACTTCTGATTTATTTAATATAATCATAAAGAGTAACAGACATTTATATACAAAAGAATAGACATAAGGGTTCAGAAAAAAGTATTTATAAAAAGTTCTTTAACTATACTAACTATGAAATTCAAGTTTTAAAATCCTCACCAAATTTATCATAACTTTGTCACTCTAATCCAGGAGAGTGGTAAGAAAACAGTAGGAAAAGTAGGGACAGTTGGATGGTTATTGATTCTTTTGGCGAAAAGTTCTTTTTTGAAGTACATTCTTTCTGAATTTAACCGTCTCTTGTTCTGGCACCGGCAAAACAAATTCCCCTCACCAAGTTCCTCAAATGCCGATTAATCTTGGCTTGTGGCTCTGATTGCTGTCTGAAAGCAGGCGGAAAAAGGAATAAAAGATGTATATGTGATGGGGTAACTGAAAATTGAATTACTGGATTTTATTTTCAAAATGGACTAGAGGAAGATAATTAAAATAAAGGACACAGGATTTAAATATATATTGCTAAATAAATATGCATAATATTAAGTATATGGAATGGAATATGAAGACCTTAAACACTTGTTGTTGTTTACTACTTTTTTCTTTTCAAATGAAGTCCTTACATAAGCTTAAATATTGTGCATAACTTATTTTCTCATGTCAGCAAATGTTTCATGACATTCAGGTTTCTGGATATGAGGGAAAACTGGCTGTGACATCTGTCAGCACATCGATTTCCAGGGTTGATACAGATGGTCCAAGCTGATCCCTTGTCTCCCTCTCCCGCCGTTTGTGTCCCTTCCAAAGCCACCTGACCTTCTGAAAGGAGACCCAGTCATGAAGGGCATTTAAAAGATGTACTTGATAAAGTTTCTAGACATGTTCAAAATGTATTCAAAGGTATATAAATATGCAGAACAAACAGACGGACTTTGGAGAGATGGTTCCCTTTTCCAGAAGCAGTACAGTGAATAGAGAGGATTGAACTTGAGAGTCCACACGAGCTGTCAGTAGTTACTATATGACTTCAGTGAGTTACTTGGTCTTTTCAGCTTTAGTTTTGTTTAACAAAATATGTTGATTAATATCTCCAACTCACAAAGGGTTGTTTGAAAAGACTAAACACCTTCATCAAACTACTATTTTGGGGTATCAACTAGAGCCAGGCACTATTATAGGTATTGGAGCTATCCTAATGAAAAAAGTGTGTATAAATAAATCATAAACAAATAAAATATCCATGCCCTCATGGTGATTGCATTCAAGTTTAGAGAGATAGGCAATAAAATATATCTGTAAAACCCATATTATGTATGATAATGACAAATGCTCTGGGAAAAAAAAATAAAATGAGGAAGGACAATAAAGAATACTGGAGAAGGGAGGGTTGCAATTTTAAGGAAAGTGATGAAGAGATGCTTCATTGAGATTATTTTTAAGCAAAGACTGAAGGAGGTGAGGTAGGGAGAAGCACTAATATCATGGGGAAGAACTATCACATTAAATGTGATAATTTATGTAAAAATCTTAGCATAGTTGTTGGCTCAAAGTACAGTAAATATTTAATAAGTATTAGCAAATATGGTGATAAATAAATTAACCTGGGTTTTAAGAAAATAATATTAATTTGTGGTTTTACTCTGTGATCATAGAAACCGCAGGCAGCGGAGTGGACAGCACCAGTGTTTCACTGCTTCTCCCTTATGTGAAAACATAAGCCAAGGGATAAGCCATAAACTCAGAATCTTGTTGTCAGGAAGACAATTGTTTCAGTTACAGTTTTCCCAAAACTTAAAAGAACCTGAAAATATTGGAATAGAAACTGTTCTTTAAAAATTCATATAGAAACCGATAAAGCCAAGTTTTTTGTTTGCTTGTTTTCTTACTAGAAGCATGTTTTAAAACACTTAAAGCTTGTTGTTCCCTTATTACAGGAAGAAAGCTTAAAATAGGTGAGCCTGAAACATTGACTTTTATTCATTTTGAATTTCATGGAGCACCCAGAATGATGCATATTTCCTTTCAAATATTTATCCATCACTTCCAGACAAGTAGTGTATGAGGCAATAAATAACAGACAGCTAGAACAGGAGAAAACAGTTTTTTAATGCCTTGTGCTTAAACTGTCACTCCGGCAGGAGGTAATAACTGAATGCTGCGTTATTTAAGGCAAGGTAATCAACTACTTCCTTTCAGAAGCAAATCAGCTGCCTTGCCCTCTGAAGCCAGGGTTTCCTTAGTGAAAAACTATAGTTGTGAGGTTTGATGTGAGGTAATTGGTCATTGAATCTTAATGCTTTATACACCAGAGAAGGGCTTCCTTTGAGGTTTCTGGTCATCATTCATCATTAAACAAAAAAGGTTGCCAAGTGCATACTCTTCCACGTGGTTGGCAGTGGGGTGCATTAGGGAAGCATAGACTTGGAGCGTGAATGCTTTCCATTTGACTCCACTACTTATTGTGTGATTCTGGATAAATTACCTGATGTTACAGGATTCATTTTCCTTGCCTGTAAAATGCAGGTAGTTATGCTAACTTAATTGAGTTGCTGAGAGGATTACGTTAAATAATGTGTATAAATATCTACCTTGTTTTTTGTTGTCAACAAATATTTACTAATTATGGATGATATAAAGATCTCTAGTTACAGAATAAATATATAGGTGTTTAGCTGTTGAATTTTAAGACTTAAGTGTTTCAGTTTTGATCACCTGTTATAGAAGGCACCAAGGAAACATTAGTGCTTTTTCCTGTTCCCTCTGTTCCTCTGATTTTTTAAAGTCGTAAATAGTTTCTTGTCCAGAAGATCATGTTCTACTTGAAGGCCCTATATTAAGCCTCACCCTACACAAATCTTGCACGTCAAATGTCCGTCCGGTTTCTAAACACTCATCTGGTCGAAGTGAGAGACCAGAGTTGCGGACTGAGACTGCAGTGCACGTTCGTAGCGCTGGTCGGCAGGGTTTGGACTCACTTGAATGACAGTGTATTTAAAGTACAACTTCTGTTCAATTAAACAAGTATAATTAAATGCATAAAAATTCACTATTGAATATGGCCTACTCTCAAATGCTCTTATTTATAATATTATTCATAATTTACTTGCTTTTGGATGACAATTTCGCCATAAGAACTGCAAAATATAAAGCTTTCATCTTCTCTTTCTAGCAAGTTATCATTTTGGTCTGTAGGATAATAGGCCAAGGTGGACCAATGAATAGAAAATGAAATTAGTTGTTGTGCTCTGCACTTTTAAATTTCTTTATTGTGGATAGAAAAATTTTTATGGGTCAATGAGTTTTACTTTTTCCACATTTTACTTTATATTAAAATAGTTTTATCGTTTATACTGATGTGCTACGAACTTAAATTGAACAGTATTTATAATAGTGTTTTAAATTGTTGCAAGATCACACAGTGTTATTTTCAATTTTTATTGGGGATTTAGTCACTTTTCAGGTTCTATTTTCAAGATATAAAATTAAACTGTATTTGATTTCTCATTACACTATTTTGATATTTTAAACACTGATAAAATATGATTGCTGTAAATTATTCTATATTACACATTTCTATATATGTACTTAAACTTTGAACATTGTAAACATTTGAAAACTCTATATTATGTTTTAACATATAAGGGTCTCTAATTATATGGTAAGTGAATATTTCATTTCATGACCATCTATTTTGAAGATCAGGTGTAAAATCATTGACATCATGTGGAAACTGGGGTGCACTGATCTCACGTAAAACTAAACTGTTAATTTCAGAAAATCAATCGTTGCCTGACGGCAAGTGCTGAAAAGCAAGGCTCGTGTTTGTCTCTTCTCTGGCTTTGGCAGTGCCTGGTTCTGCAAACGTTTTCTGTGCTACCTACTTATTTACTCTGCGGTTCATTAGCTGTGATGTAGGGTTATTTTAAAGTGAGCAGGCTATTTAAAATTAAGCAGTTCATTTGGATACATTGTTGAATTTTGATGTTCACGTTGCCATTGTCTACCAGGGAACACGGTATTTTGCCATCTCTTTGGGTAGTTTTTACCTGTTGATGAGACGTTCATGTGGGGACTTATGGACCGAGTATTCACATGCAGAATGACCTGGGCAATGTCCACAGAACTATTGCTGTGAAGTGTCTGTGACTTAATGAAAAATTTTCAAATCATTCCTTTTACTGTGCTTAAAATAAATGGCATCTCTGAAAACAGCCATTAAAATATTAAAATGCAAGTGTTGTTATCTCCATGTCGAGGCATTTGGCTTTCATAAAAAAATCTAGAAAGAACCACACAAGTGGTTACAAAAAACAAAACCAGTTTCTCCTAGCCTAGTAATCAAAAAGATGCACAAAATTTATATATAGTGTTCATGGAAGAATATTTATATTTGTGAACAGTTAAATAATTTACAGTATATCTATATATCAGATATACAACTTTTAAGAATATTTTATGATCAGTTTATGACAGAGGGAGTGTTCATAATAAAATGCTATGTTAAAAATAGACAACTATATGTTCACTTCGATCTCAGCTTTGATTTGTAGAAATATACAAGTATACATAATACTTTCTTTTTTATACGTATGTCTCTGGATTTAATAAAACTGAATATTGCTTGATTTCTTTTGTCAGTTATTTTTGTTTTTTCAAATCATGTTTACAAATAGTATAGCCTTATGAATTATATGTATTTTGAAATATTGGTAATGTTTTAAGTATATAAATGTTTGATCGCTTTGATTCTCTTATGAGTGGTGTGTCCAAAATAATCAAAATAACTAGTTTATTCTTAATTTACTAAACATACAAAGTGCTCATGTTTTTATGTAAAATAAAATAAATATCAATAAAACACATTAACAGTTGTATTTTTTTAAGATTTAACTTTTTTTTTTTTAGAGAGGGAAAGGAGGCTGGAGGTGGGGGGGAGAGAGAGAGAGACATCAATGTGCAGTTGCTGGGGACCTTGGCCTGCAACCCAGGCACGTGCCCTGACTGGGAATCGAACCTGTGATGCTTTGGTTCACAACCCACGCACAATCCACTGAGCTACGCCAGCCAGGGCAATAGTTGTATTTTTAAATGAAGTTATAGCAATAGGGTGATTATTGCATTTCATACCTTCTAACAGGCTGCCTTTTATTGCCATATAGTTGTAATGTAAATGAAAATGTTGCTTTGGTTATTCAGATGCATAATATGAACTTATTGAGTTGTTTTTAAAATAATGGCAAGATTTTAGGGCTTTTCTGCATGACCTTCATGCAGTAGATAGTTATGGCATGTCTAGTTTATATCGATCTCTTTGGTAGGCCAAGGAGATAATAAATGGAACAAGAAATGTTTTTTTTTTTGTTAAAGTATAATTTAGTGAAGAGCAATATTGCACTATAGTGCTTCATTACTAATATAATGAAAGTACATGTTGGGAGTTATGGGACAGAGAAACCCAGCTCTGGCTGGCGTTGTCAAGGACGGCTAACAGAGTGACACATCTGAGCCCCAGCTGGAAATAGGGGCCAAGAATGAAGGGAGAGGGTGAAGGGCATTTTCCACACAGGGAACCATATGAACAGAAACATACCCATGACAGTAGGAGAAATCACAGAAGGAACATCAAACTTAAAAAAAAACAAACTGATAATATTATGTTAATAGTATAAGTATAATCAATGAAGGAAACTAAAAAACTATTAGCTTACATACATAATAAAAGTAACTATAAAATATGCTTTTGCATATTAACACAATATTCAGAAATAGTAAAGGAATTTTTCCACATGAATTGATTTTCTAATACATGTTTATGGAGAGACTCTTTAATTTATTCATTCTTGAAAAAAAAATATTTTACTACTTTTTGATTCATTAAACAAACATATTCTTCCCCCTCCACCTTTGTTTTCCTTCTTTTGGCATTTTGGAGTTTATATACAGTTGTGTCTTCCTGGACTAGATAGCTAGAACTATTTGTCCTTTCTCTTAATGGGCCGAGATTGCTTTATTTTGATAATTCTCATGATTGCTCTTTTTGCTTGTCTTCCTGCTGATATGAATGAAGCCCTGAATCTATATTTTGCTACATTAGAGTCCTTTCTTTAATATAACTCCTTTGACTTAACTTTGGAATTTGTGATAACTACTTTGGCTAATTAAAAATATTTGTCCCTTATTGTCTGGATTGCTTAATTAAGATAAGGTAACATTAGAGAATAGGTTATTTCTATATGATTTTAATGTTTTTGAAAACTTTGTTTATATACATTACATAATAAGTTTATATATTATTGAACTCTTTCATACAATGGAACTTTTCATACCATATAGTAAAAAGGGAAATTAGATGACCTAGGGATTTCCCTAAAATAATTTTGAAAAATTATGTACCTTCTTGCATATTTTAAAAATACACATCTAAATTTTCATAGTTTTCCTTTTGCAAAAGATGTAATTTCTTGTTAATGTTATCATTAATTTAATCCAATGGAATCTAAATATCGTAATAATTTGATACCTACCATCATCTATACAAAAATGCCTGAGCAAGTTCTTTCTAATTGGAAAACATGCATCAGTTTTTCATGTTGAAACCGTCTTAAGCAACTGATGTTTAGAAGTTCTGAGGCGTGTGTACTTCCCTCTATTACCTCTCAGATGTTTGTGTGAAAATTTGGTTTGATGGAGAAAAAACTGCAGGGTCTATCTATGCCCATGCAATTCATAATATTTCCCCTTACAAAGAGGCAATATTTTCTTCTTTGAAAGACAGTTTTCCAATGCATTCTGGAACTTTTAAAGATAAGTTGTTTTGCATAAGTCTTTTTTCACATGCATATTAGAAATCCTGGGTCAATTTCAACATATTTTCGTGCAGGACCATTATACATTTAATAGGTGTATTTTCCAATATCAGCTTGACTAGGAGAATTCCAACCTTATATACATGTCTGAAAATATAATTAATGCATATTTTGAAGGAAATTACAGTTTTGGATGGAATTATAATGATATTGCCATTAAATTTTATGGATCAGTGGAGATTATTAGACTTTCTGGAACCATGCTGTTATTATAAAGGCCTTAGGTGTAGAACAATATATTATTCTTAAACATTATATAATATATTGTTTCTTTTACTCACCACAAAAGTCTAGATAATCAATGGAAAATAATGCAAGCTTTCATGTACTTTTACTCAGTATAGAAAGAAATCTTAGAAGCTTTATTTATTCCTAAATGTTTTTATTTCTATTTTTTATTCTCACATAAGGAAATTTTTTTCTTGCCTTTTTTTAGAGAGACGGGAAAGAGAGAAAGGCAACAACTGGGGATTGGACCCACAACCTTGGTATGTGCCCTGACCAGGAATCAAATCTGTGAACCTTTGGTTTGCAGGATGATTCTCCGACCAATTCAGCCATACTGGCCAGGACTAAGTGTGTGTATTTGTTAATGAGATAATTACTCAATGGTATTTCAGTAGCCCTGAAAAGCCAGTCTATCTGTTAGCATTCAGATATGGTGTATCTGTTACCATACACCAAATAAAACACGAAAGTGTTTCCCAATAAGGTTTATAATCAAAATTACTGGGGAGTTTTAAAACAGTTATTAAGCAGGACCTTCAAAAATTCTGATTCTGTAATTCTGGTGTGGCCTTGTACTGTGTGCTTTTTATATAAGGTCATGTTTGAGAAACACTGCTGTATTAGGTCATGGGTAGCACACAATCGAAATACAATAGAAAATGGAAGACAAGAACTTCCCCTTTCTTTTTGCTTTCTGGTTTGGCCAAAGGAACACATCAAAAACAAAGTGGTACTTTCAAAGCTAGTGAATGGTGAATGAAAATTAATATAAGCAAAAAATAAAAATGGAATAAAAGAATATACATTAGAAGTGACAACCAAGTATTTTTTTTATTTTGCCTTTTTCCAATGGTAGGAAATAAAAATAACATAAATTTGACATTTTAACCATTTTTAAGTGTACAGTTTAGTGACATTGTTGTGCAGCCATCACCACCATTCATTTCCAGAACTTACTTATTTTCCAAAACTGAAATTCTGTACCCACATAACTCCCTATTTCCTCCCAAATCTCCTGTCTCTATGAATTTGCTCTAGGCCCCTTATAAAAAAGTATAATTATACAGTATTGTCCTTTTGTGCCTGGAATATTTCACTTAGCATATTGCCTTCAAATTTCATCCATGTGATAGCATGTATCAGTCTCTTATATTCGTACTAACATTGCATATGGTGAAACAAGCATTTTTCAATAACTTGTCAATTCTTTGACAGAAACTACCATCTGATTCCCTTGTATTTTTTAAAGCCCTGTTGTAGTATTTACTACATAGTACATATATCACAAAGCCTAAAACTAACAAGCAGTTATTGTTTGCCTACTTTAACTTGGATGCAGAATATTTATGTGGTTTTAACTGAAAGTGTAATAATTTAGCCTGGGACACTGATTGGGTATCAAATATGATTCTGGAACAAATATAAGTGAATTTAATCCATCACTGTTAGAATATTTCTATGACCAACATAATTGTGGTACCATATTTGTGTTAATGTTGACTGTGTCAACTACTAACTTCTAAACATTTACCTATGTGTCATTACACATGTGTGTATGTATTTTTGTATGTTTTGATTCAATCATCAATAACCCTGAAAACTGTTGTAATGGCTAAATAGTTACAGAAATCTGAAAAATATTTTCAATTATGATTAAAGCTGAAGAGATATTCATGGACGCATAAGAATATGTATTATTGTCTTTTTTTCTGTTGACTATCAGGTGACTCAGATATAAATTTAATATGCATCTCAGAACTACTTAATTTTGGCAGCCTAGTTGCATGGATGGCAATTAACCTGAGGAAACTGGAATTACAAATCATTGTTTTAGTGGCAAATAGAGTATCAAACATGAATGAATCAGTGAACTTATAAATAAATAAATAAATAAATATAAATAAATAAACTGAATCATTGAGATGTGAATTTCTAAAATCTATATTTTCACTTGGTTGCCAATTTTGGATTAAACTGGAACATACAGGACTAAAAAGAACTGAGACTGTAGGACCAACCGCACATGTCAGGCTTTGGAGTTTGGATTAGAATTTACACTCTTACAAAATGTGTACTACTGAAAAATGTTACTAGTTTACACTTCTGTTTAAACCTTGTGCAGCTCTGAAACACTGATATATATGACTAACTTAAATGTTAAGTCCCTTAGTGAAGTGTTATTCTTTCTTAAGTCATGATAAAAATAATACACAAAATGCATCTCAGATCAAATATAGTAAATATAATTTTTGGATTTAATTTTTAAAAATGAGATTCAAATTGATACTACTATAAGCATGTACTTGGTAGGAAAAATTAATTAGGATAGAAAATGTTTCTCTTTAGAATAAAGTTAATCCTTCCTATTTCTGAATTTACTTCCTGCTTTGGGTTAAATAAACAAATTGAAAGAAATTTACACATTAGGTGGAGGTATATCTTACTTGTGTATAATGATAATGAAGTGCATATCAATCATTGAATCTAGTCATCTTTATGGATTTTATCTCAACTCATAATTTATACTGCCTTCAAAATGGGTTCATAGATCTTCAGAGATTTTATTTCAGCATGTACTATTTATATAAGGGTTTTTCTCTGTCCATGATCAGTTTTAGGGAATGTATTCACTCCTGAGGAGAGTGAAAATAGCTTGAAAGCATTTGGGATTTTGTTTGGAAGCATTCTTTGGAAAGAGTCCGGGGCCTTGGGGCCTGAGAGACTCTGGTTGTAACGCTGTCCCTTACATACCATGAGGCAGCGATCAACTTACTGAACCTTTATTGAGCTATGTTTTCCTCATTTGTACACTAATGGGATACTACTTATCGCATAGGGTGATGGCACAAGTGTGGCGACTTAGTATGTAAAGCCTCTGCTCAAGAAAAATGCTCAATACATGGTAATAATAATGGCCAATAAAGAAAAATAACAATGAGCTGCTTGTATTCTAATATTCAGTAGTTTTTAAAGGTGCATCACATAGGAATATATCATAGTAAACTATGGAGAATGTGAAAAGCACCTTTTTACCTGTAAAAATCACATATTGTTGAGGGGATGATCATACACCAAAACTGAATAAGAATCCAGATAAAAAAGTGCAAGAGATTTGTTAAATGAAACTAAAGGGTTCACTCTAGCAGTATTTTTATCAAGTTAATGAAGTCTATTAAATAACTGGGGAACCCAGGGAAATGTATGTATTCAGTAACAAAAAATTTGGCCTAAAGGGAATCTTTTTCTTTTTGCTTAGAAATATATTAATACATGACAGCATAACATTTTTGGATAGCATGGAATAAAAACATCTCTGCTATATCAAAGATATGTAAACACCAGATACTAAAGATTCAAAACTGGCCTACCAACCCCATTGTAGTAGACAAGAAAAACGAACTCAGTGAATAGCAGAAGTAGCACTATGAATGAGGAAAGCACAATATTAGAATTTTCACCTACATGCCAGGAATGGGAATCATTTTTTGAAAATATATTCAGAAGTGCTCACATCAGCAGCACACATACTGAAACTGGAACGATACAGAGAAGATCAGCACGGCACCTGCACAAGGATGACAATGCAAATTTGTGAAGCATTCCATACTTTAAAAAAAGAAAAGAAAAGAAAATGTATTCAGAAGTAGAGGGGTACAATTTTTAAAATTGAATGCACACACACTCACATGCAAGAGAGAATTTGACTGAAAAACCATAGCAATACAGTACAAAATAGATTTTAAAATTAAGACTAGAGCATACAATTTTAGGTAACTGATATTTAGATTTTAATTCTATAATTCTTTATTGTGTAATTACTTTACGCATAGTTGCTTTTGATACCTTAACATTGTGTTCAAAAGTTATGTTGCTATTTTATGTTGAAAGCAAATATTTATTTTATAGATACACTGAGGATAATTAATGAAAATATTTATATATCCTTACTAGTATATTTTTTAATAATTAACATTTCTTCTTAAATAACATTACATTTGATTAAATTATCTTTAGTTCAAATGGATTAGACCAAAAAAAACTTCAATTCTGATGACATATTTTCTCCTTGCTTTCCAGTTTTCAATTGTACCTCTAAATCACTTTACATGTGTAGTTTCTCTCTCTAGCTTTTTATTAAGTGCTTTAACTTTATTGAGGAGTGTATTATACTTTAAATATGATCCCCTTGTTTTGCTTATTAGCACTTCAATACCATAATACTTTAGGTACATAGGGCCTTTACAGTTCACCGAGGTTTTTCATCCATATGTTCTCACTTCCTTCGCTGTGGTACCACAGAGGATTACTTTCACAGTTCCATCTGTGAGGAACTTGAGACTCCCTGAGGATACGTTACTCACTCCAGGTTTCATTGCTAATAATGATCAAAACTGAGACTTGGACTCACCATTAACACTTTGTTGGGCGTAGCAGAGTTCACAGAATCAGATGCCAGCAGGTGTGAAAGTGAACGGGTGAGGCAGAGAAAGCACAAGACACTGGTAGTGATGTGGTTAACGGGAACCACAGGCCCCGTCTGAGGGAGCAACAGCGTTTTGGGCATAACTGTTGCCTTGAGCAACTCTGGGTACACACTTTCCAGACTTTTGCTATTTTAGAAGAAACATACAGTCCAAATTTTATGTGAAGTGCTTTTGTTTTAAATGTTGACAATTAATTTGAACATTGAAGAAAGGGCCTAAGCAAGACAAATCTGAGGGCTGGTGCCACTGACAATTTAGAACTTGTGGTGGATCTTCAATCTTAAGGAGGGTACGTGGGGGGCACCTGATTATTCATCTCGCTAGTGGGTTTCTAGCTAGCAGAAATTCTGTAGGAGTGACCTTGCATTTGTGACTAAGGAGGTATTTAGTGACAGCCTTTATCAGTTGATTTCCTTGATGGCATGTTTATTCCTTCATTTGTTCAACCCAAACATATTCCATGGTAACCGTGTACCTGGCACCATCATGGAAAGGAAAATATTATATATTACCTGTCCAAACATTCCAGTGGCCAATACATTTCTATAAATTGGAATTGTTGGAAGCAGAATGGAAAGCTTCATAGTGAAAATATCCTTTGCAAATAACCCTCATACATGTTTCCAATGTAAAAATTACATTCCCTTTTCCACAGAAGTTAAACAGCACTTTGTGTGTGTGTATATCCACATGCGTGGTGAGTAAACAAAAATTTACACTAAATACATATTTCAGGGTTTTATACAACTCTCCTTCATATAGGCAAACTTAAGATAAAAATCTTACCTTATTTTTAAAAAATAGTTTCTAGTATAGTACTATCTTATTTCTGTGCAGATAGAATAATACCTAGATTTTCAGTATTTGTGTATTTTAAACCATACTTTTAATATATTTTTCTTTTTTGATGCCACAGAAGACTTTCACACATATACCTTTATCCAAAGATATTTTAGCTCTTTGAAAATGTGAAAGTGTGAAATATACAATAAATTAGAAGTTAAATGTGTATGTATTTAACTCTTGCATGGATATATCTGTAGAAATAGCAAGCTGTGTATGTGCGTGTGTGTGTGAGTGTATATGGGTTGAGATTTGAAAGGAGGGAGACCAGTGAGGGAGAGATGGAAGGAGGGAAAGAGTGAGAGGTATTTTATATCATTTGATGAATTGCACTGAGTCCAATAATGAAAACCTGTGACTGTATTTCTTTGTTGCCCTTCTGAGAGTTCAGAGCCTCATCTGATAGATGATCTTAGGAATTAGAGTGATGTACTTGCAGTTTCCTTTGTTTTTGGTTCCGATTTTCTAAATAATATGCACACTTTTACATACCTTTTTACTTACATACTTTTTCATACACGCATATACATACCAGGCATATAGAAGATCTTTGCTCTTCATAGTTTCTGATTGCTGTGATTTTCTTATTTTCAGTTCCTCGAGAAATCATGCATAACTTTTGTTTCAAGTATTATTACATTCTTATTGGAAATAGAATTGAGAGAGAGAGAGAAAGAATAGCAGAGAGATGGAAATAAAACATTCCCTTGCATGCTTAAACATACAGACACACAGACACAGATGGCTGAGTGGAATATAAACTGGTTCTATTTCTCTCAAGTGGTAGAGTGAGTTCATATTAAGATGAAGCATGGGTGCCTGTTTTTCATATCTCTTTTGTCATAAATAGGACCTTGTTTTAGATTAGTAAAAAAACTTGTATTGGTCTCTGGCAAGATATTACCACTTTCTATCGTACATGCAAATAATATTTCTTGCACATTTTCTGAGAATTAGGGATATGTTACAAAGCACATAATTGAAGGAAAATTTATAAATATGTTGCGGTCAGGCTGACTGTTTCAATCTAAGCAACAAGTCAATAATAATAGCCATGATACCAAACATTTTCAAACTATTTTCTCTTCATCTTGTGCTATAAGCTGGTGGTGGGAAATTGACCAGAGATTGGGAGGGGAAATATAACAATCCAAAGGTACTTTCTATTGATAAAAACCTATTTGTGTGTGTATTCTTGCCTTTGAAATTGCTGTGAGGGACTTTTAATGTCTATAGATTACTGTTTCTCAAAAATATATTCTTCAAGATGCTCCATTAAAAGTTGACTCTATAAATATGCAAAACACTATATACCCATTTCTCCTTCTGGAAATCCGTAGTCTAGGTAAGTATATTAAAGATTCTTTGAAGAATCTTTGAAGGTTATAATATGCCTATCATTAAGAAGCTTTTGAATTTCGTATAACCCAGTGGTTTTCCACATCAGTTTACCTTGGCCCCCTTTCTCCTAATAGCTGTGTTAACATCTCATAGATCTAGTGTTAAGAAGAAGACACTGGGTAAAAATCAGCTTTGGAGGTGTAGGATTACTCTTAAGAAACTTATTTTCCATTAGATTCTCCATAGAAATGAGCTCATACCATACTTGACTCTCTCTGAGTAGCTTATTTTCACATAGCATACAAACACTCTCCAACTTCATCCATGCTGTCACAAAAGGTATGATTTTCTTCTTTTTTACTGGCTAAGTAGTACTGAACAAAATAAACTAACAAAAAAATTGAAACAGACCCACATATACTGAGAACAGACCGACAGCTATCAGAGGGGATGGAGGTTGGGGGATGGGTGAAAAAGGTGAAGGGATTAAGCAAAGAATAAAATGTCATAGACAAAGACAACAGTATGGAGATTAACAGAGAGAAAGGGGGGTGGAGGAGGTAGAAGAAGGATGGGAGGGGATAAAGGGTGGTGGAAGGAGACTTGGCTTGGGTGGTGAACACACAGGACAATATACAGATGATGTATTATAGAATCATATACCTGAAACCTATATGACTTTATTACCCAATGTCACCCCAGTAAATTCAATAAAAAAATTTTAAAAGAAGCTTATTTTCTTTCAATATGATTATAACAGCAAATGTGTAGTCGTGGTTGTAATTGCCAACTATTGCTGAAGAATGAATTCATGTTAAAGGACATGTGGTTAGACAGTCTGTTTGTAGAGGAAGTCAATGCAAATATAGCAAGATAAAAACAAAAATGCCTTATCATAACACGATCCAGTGAAATCTTGTTTTTTTTAGATACTGTGTTCAGATTGATTGTTTTATGATACCCTATAAAACCAATTCCTTATAAAATAATATTATTGTGCTTAGCCTAACTCTTCTTTTTTCTTTCTTCATTTGACCCCCGTTCACTCATTTTAATCATTGCTAGAATTACTGATTTGTTCTTTAGTACAGTCTAGGTGTTGCCTTATGTTTTTAGGAAGAAAAAATCACTCTCTCACCTCCTGTGACTGTTGCTCATGTGTCCTGTTCTTTAGCTCTATCATTTGGAGCTGGGCCTACCATTTAGAGCACTATTTAGAACTACTGTTCAGGAAGTTTGATGATATTTTCATGTAGTGTTATTGAACCAAATATTTTCTGCTCAAGTGTTGTCAGTGCTTATAAATAACTACCTTGGTAACCAATATGCAATTGCCATTTAATGCCTATTTTACCTGTATGTGGGCTAATGGCCTTTATAAAGTTGTAATTGAGGAGACAACTCAGTTTGTTACGTAGTCTATCTTAGGGGCAAGTTAAACCCCCAGATGGAAATACAGTATGCCACATATAGTGAAATCCATACCACATATGAACAAAAACTATAGGAAGGGGCATTGCAAGAAAGTTGAAAAATAGTTTTTGAGCATCTTATACCAACAGTTCTTTGCATTTGTATAGCATTCCTTAATATCTGGTTACATAACTGCTTTCTCTCTCTTTTTAAAATTAAAGCAATAAATTAGGTATTATTATTCTCATTGTTTCAGAGGATAAAACTGGGACGCGGATAACGTTAAGTGATTTACTAAACAGTATGTGGTTAAAAAGGGACATACCTCAGACTGAAACATTTTTTTGTAACCCTGTGTTTATTTTTTTTTCTGTAGTTAGACTTTCACGTCCTTCAAATCATATGCTACAAGTATGTTCTGTTTTGTAATTTCTGCCTATTAAATGTTTAGTCTGTTTATCATTTTTGGGCTATTCCCCATTTTCATATTTTTGTCTCTTAGATTTCTGTTGTTTAAGTCAATAGAGCCAGGACTGGGGTGGAATAAATTCAAGTATTTCTGTTCTTCAAGTGTTTACAATTTCATAGGAAAGAAAAGCATGCAAAGGAAATACTTTTATATAAATATAATTTGTTAAATGGTTAAAAAAAGAGCCTAAAAACTAGTGCCCTGTGGTTTCTTTCAGTAGAAGTGACTTTCTTTGTGATGATATTAGAATTCAAAAGGGAGGGAGCATATAAGATGATTGTTGAATTATTATAATAGCATGCATATGTATGAACATAGTAGAGTGAAACTTAAACTAGAGTTTAAGGAACTGCTCAAAAAAAATTGACAGTATTTGCAAACAGACATGGGAAAGCTCTTAATGTCATTAGTGTGAAACACTCCACAACTTGTAAGTTGAGATACTAAGAAGATATTGACTTTTTAAAAAAATAAATATTATAGAGAGAGAGGAAAGGAAGGAAAGAGGGAAGCATCAATGTGTGGTTGCCTCTTATGTGCTGCTTGCAGGCGACCTGGCCCGCAGCCCAGGCATGTGCCCTGACTGGGAATCAAACTAGCGACCCTTTGGTTTGTAGGCCCGTGTTCAATCCACTGAGTTACACCAGCCAGGGCTGATTTATAAATTTAAGCTATATGAATAAACTCCGTGTTTTGTTCTTTTCTACATCTTCTACTTAATTTCATTGTTGCTTTATAATTCTGAGCTTCTGTGAGTCTAAGTTCATTGAACACACACAAACATTTTTTTTTCTCACTTATTTCCAGTAAAGCAGTTGCAGATCATTTCAAGATTTACTTTTTCTAGGCTTCCTCTCCTGGTTTATCAGAATATTTAGTGGTGGTTGGTTTCTTTATACTGTGTTAGGCACATGGTTTATATCCTTTATGTCCTTGGCTAAATTCCTCTGGGCATACAGAAGAGGAGAAAGAAGATGAGGAACCCTTTTGTTTCATTACATTCTGCCATGCTTTTGATAAACTAAAAGTCTGCCAGTGTCTCAGGGTGTACCGATTTCCCTAAAACTGGTAAAGAATACATGTGTGCCTAATAAATATTATCACAATAAGAGCAGAGCAGTTCCACTAGCAGAAATAAAAATGTATAGAACATTTAAATTTTCAAAGTTGTTTGTTATTTCCTGATTTTTTAATCAAAATTAATCTAAGATTATGATGATGAAATCAATGACCATCCTAATATTAATGAAGAATCATGTTGTATAGTAGTTAATTACAAATAGCTAACTTGGCACTACTACCTCCTTTTTTTATTTCTCAAGTGCTATGACTATTCTTAATAAATAATTAGCAGCAGCCTGTTAGGTAAATCAGATTTGGCAAAAAAAAAGAGAGAGAGAGAGAAAGAAATGTGATTTTTGCTCTTTTAGTAAATATGTCAGAAATGTAAAGAAGGATTTTCTTTCAAAAAACTCAAATTGAGAAGCTACTTTTATGTTGCACATCTTTTTGTTTTGTGTTAATTTTTTCTTTAAGAAATATTGTATTTTATTATATTAACTTTTACCTCTTGTGCTCCCCTCCCTGCAGCAATCACCACACTGTTGTCCATGTACATGAGTCCTTTTACCTTTGCTCAATTCCTCCACCTGCTGAACACCCCTCTTCACCAACTAGCTGTCATCTGCTCTCCCTCTATGAGTCTGTCTCCATTTTCCTTGTTAGTTCAATTCGTCTGTTAGATTCCACATATGAGTAAAATCACATGGTATTTGTCTTTCTCTGACTGGCTTATTTAACTTAGCATAATATTCTGCAGGTCTAGCCATACTATTGCAAAGGGTACATTTTTCTTCTTTTTTATGGCTGAGTGGTATTCCATTGTGTAAATGTCCCATAGTTGTTTCATCCACTCATGTACTGATGGACACTTGGCCTGCTTCTGTATCTTGGAAATTGTAAATAATGCTGCAAAGAACATAGGGGTGCTTATGTTTTTACAAATTAGTGTTTTGGGTTCCTTTGGATATACTCCCAGAAAAGGAATTACTGGGTCAAAATGTAGATCCATTTTTAATTTTGGGGGGTATCCCATACTGCTTTCCACAGTGACTGCACAAATCTGCATTCCCACCAACAGTACAAAAGAGTTCCCCTTTCTCCATATCCCCACCAGCACTTGTTTGTTGATTTATTGATGATGCCATTCTGACAGGTGTGAGATGATATCTTGTTGTGGTTTTAATTTGCATTTCTCTGATGATTAGTGACATTGAGCATTTTTTCATATGTTTATTGGCCATCTGTATGTCCTCTTTAGAGAAGTATCTATTTAAGTTCTTTGACCATTTTTTCAATTGTGTGTGTGTGTGTTGAGTTTTGTAAGTTCTTTATAAATTTTAGTTAGTAACCCCTTATTAGATGTATTGGCAAGTACGTTTTCTAATTCTTGGCTTGTCTTTTTTTGTTGTTGCACAAAAACTTTTTAGTGTGATGTAGTCCCATTCATTTATTTTTTCTTTTGTTTCCCTTAGGGGAGATATATCTGATAGGAATCATGCTACCTAATATCAAGGTATCCTGTAAGGCCATAGTAAACAAAACAGCATGATAATGGCATAAAAACAGACATATAGATCAATGGAACAGAATAGAGAGCCCAGAAATACTCCCACACCTTAATAGTCAATTAATATTTGACAGAGGAAGCAAGCACATGCAATGGGCTAAAGATAGTCTATTCGATAAATGGTATTGGGAGAATCGGAGAGATATGTGAAGAAAAATGAAACTAGGCCAGATTCTTACACCACACACAATACTAAATTCAAAATGGATTAAAAATTTAAGTGTTAGACCCAAAATCATAACAATCACAGAAGAAAATACAGGCAGCAAAATCTTGGATGTTGCTACTAGCAATATTTTACAAAATGCAAATGTTTTAAAACACATTTTGAAATCTCTGAAATCAGGAAATGCTATATTATCAAGTGTGTCTTAAAATTCATAGCATCCAGGCTGAAGGTGTGCATGAATAACATTGCCTGTTAATGTACGAACTTTTTTCTTTAAAAGATTTTATTTATTTATTTTTTATAGAGTGTGAGAGAGAAAGAGAGGGAGAAAAACATCAATGTGTGGCTGCCTCTCACACACCCCCTACTGGGGACCTGGCCTGCAATCCAGGAATATGCCCTTGACTGGGAATTGAACCAGAGACCCTTTGGTTCACAGGCCAGCACTCAATCTGCTGAGCCACACCAGCCAGGGCTGAATGCACAGACTTGTCATAGCTATTCATATTAACATCATGTCAGCTGAGTTATGTGTATTGATGGCACTTCACACATGTTGCACTTAATTATTATTTTAAAATGTCTTCAGAAATATAACGCTGATTTGACATTGAAATGAAAAGTTTTGTACACAAAAATCCATGACAAAACAGCTGACATATATTTTATATCAGTGGAGCAAATATCTGTTATTGAAGGAAGAACTATAGCCTTATATTTTCTTGCAAAGCAACCATAAAGTACTTTACATGGATGAAAGGAAAATACCCTGAAGTAGATGAAGGTCTATTAGATTTTGTTACTAAGATTTATGTAAAAGGATGTCCATTGCCCATAAAGAAATGGGACTGAAGGAAGAAAAGAAATTGCCAAGTCTCTCAGAATAGATAAAAGAAATTTCAGAGCAGGCAGACTAGTATAACTGGTTACTATTCTGTGCAAGTTGGTGATACGCAAACTTCCTACTGACTTTGAGTAGAAGCTGATTAACTTCCAGTTAGATATGATACAGTTGAGAAGTAATCTAGTAAGTGAATAGGGTAACATCATCATCAACACACAGAGAATTAGTGTTCACCACTTGGAAGAAGCCTCCAGAGACAAAAATAGAGGATTACTTTAAGAAAATCACCATTACTTTTGATGCCACAGAACATTGTGGGGAAAATTAAGAAAGTTCACAACTCTGAGTCAAAAATAGATTCGGAAGATTTGAGCTCTAAAAGTGAGAAGGTTTAGGAATACTTTAACAAATTTATTTAATTATATTTTAACTTTTATATATTGACAGACTAATATGTTATGAAATGATTTCTAAATAATACTTTTTAATAACAATTAAAATATTATTTGTAATAAGGAAACATTTTGTCATGGTTTCATCAGCAGTCAGTTTTCATTCTTGTACTGATACATAAGAAATGATTTATCTACAATGGATGGTTTCTTGGAGTTGATGAAATGTAGTTTTAACATTAACAGAAATTATAAATGTAGTTTTATAACATCACCTTATTTATAAGATCCATTATCATCTATCAGTATACTATACTTTTAATTGTCTGCCTTCCTCTTGTATCAAAATTGCAGTAATCCAAAGATCTATTTTCATTTCTATCAAACCTTAGTATTCTTTTTTTAAATTTTATTTTAATTGTTGTTCAGGTACAATTTTCTATCTTTTACTCCCCATCCCAGCCCACCCACCCAGCCCTCCCCACCTCCCTCCCCACCTCCCTCCCATTTCTACCCCCCATTGTTTTCATCTATGTATTCTTTATACTTGTTTCTGTAAATACTTCCCCTTTCCCCCTGAAATTCCCCTGAAATTCCCTCTCCTCTCCCCTCTGGACACTGTGAGCCTGTTCTCTATTTCAGTGTCTTTGGTTATATTTTTCCTGTTGGTTTGTTTTGTTGTTTAGGTTCCTGTTAAAGGTGAGATCATATGGTATTTGTCTTTCACCCCTGGCTTATTTCACTTAGCATAATGCTCTCCAGTTCCATCCATGCTCTCACAAAGGGTAGGAGCTGCTTCTTTCTTTCTGCTGCATAGAATTCCGTGTGTGTGTGTGTGTGTGTGTGTGTGTGTTTAGAGAGAGATGAGAAGATAATTTACAAGACTGAATCTTTAAAGGGTTGGGACAATAGCAGACTTAGTTTTTGTATTTTCTGATGCTAGTTTAGTGGCTATCACAGATTAGATATTCTGGTTATCCTGTTTGCCTCTTCAGGTCCATTCTCTCTGCCCTGCTCCATGTCCCAAAGGTTAATTATCAGTGAGTTGCATGATCCAAACTCACTAGCCTTCTAACTCTGCTGGGGTCAGCCAGTAGGAAGCACAAGCAAGTGTTGGGTGTTTGAGAAGAAGGAGAGCCCAGGATGTTTATTCTTAGCCCCTGTGGTGCTGTGTTTGACAAGTGGAAGCAAATTTGTCTACCTGTGGGCACATTTCCTGTCATGTGGCCCAACAGCTTCCACTCTTACTAGGTTGTAATAATGCTGTCCCTTCTCCATGCCACTGTTAGGACCCAGGGGAATTATGTTCTTACTAGTCCTCATGTGCTTTGTTATTGGATCCACCTATCCACAACGTGACCTCTGTTTACTTCTGAAACCTCACTTGCCACAGTATTCAGTTTCTGTTATCTGAGACAGAATTTTAAGAATCAGCATACATGGAATATAATAAACATTGCATTAACTATGATAGAATTCCTGCCCTGAATTGTAGGCCATTAGAAATATAATATATGGTTACTTTCTAGACTATTTTCCAATTATATATTAAAATATATATTGATAATATATATATTTTCTTCTATTAATTTTTTAAAATAATGAAAATGTCATTATTTTCAAAAATTAATAGAAGAAAAGTTTATTAAAATGAATACATTTGCAAATTTAGTTAAATTATTAACCAGTTGTCTCAAATTCCTCAATGTTTTTGTTATCCTTGTTAACTGATGGAATGTAATTTTAATTGAATATGGTTATTTAATTTGATGTTAATATACACATTTTTCCCTTACAGAGTTTTAAGATATTCTATAATTGCTCATTTTAACATTGAAAAGTTGTTATTATTTATATTGACTAAATAAAAAATTAAGTCACTAATATATAAAGTGATTTGTTCAAAATCATAATATTTATTAAAGTTTTGTAGCTTAGTTTTGAATACAGTTTAGAAAAATATTTTTCCTATTTTATTGTGATAACAAAATGTTACATCTCTGAGGAGTTGAAAGAATGAATATCAAAAGTGTCATATACAATATTAGAAGTTAATTACTGGACACTTTTTCTTCTTTCTGCCTTCATCATAAGAAATTCATCTGAAACAAATAGTCATTTTCCTCTGCACAGTTCTCTCAAGAGAAAAAAAACACTATTTTTTTAATAAACAAGAGGAACATACATTTTGTGTTGTTATTAAAGCTAGTAAAGTATATTCATTTTTGGAACAAGGGCATTGATATTCTGTATTAAATAAAAAGCCATTGACCCAGAAACCTTTTTATAAGTATAATTAGTTTATCTTAAAATATGTGTTTGAGCCTGTAATTTCTTTTAGGTTATTAATAGGAAAGTATTATTTAGAGCCATCAGGAAAATCAATATTGAAACACTTATGCACAGGATAAAGATGGTGTATCATTCTTGATTGTTATTTGATAGGGAAAAGTGCGGCCTCTACATGTATAGAGGTCCCACTCTCAATTAAGTATGGTTAAGTAAAAGATTTACCTTCATTAAAGTCTTTGGCACATTAATTGTTCATTTATTTGTGGTTGGAACATATCTATAATTATTTTCTGAGGAAAATCTTGGCCTTTTCTATAGTTATTTCCTCAGGTGACATTTAGTGAGGATGGATTTAGATTAAAAGTCTTCAGTGTTAAACTTGAGTCCACTGTCTTGATTCTTTCATCAATAACACAGAACACTATATTCAATTCTTAGAAAAGATTATAACTGAAATGACAACTGCTCAACTTTTGTGAATAGGTTATTTTTATAATTAACATTGAAAGAAATTACTTGAAAGTTAGGCAGTTTATTAATTTTCTGCAAAATTGGTGTTGATTAAAACTTTCTTCTTAACTTATACATGTGAGGGATAAAACATTTTCCAATTAGTAACTCTTTACTATGGTGACTTAGAGCCAGGAGGGACCCTACTGAGGCAGAACATATTTAAATATTGGAGGCATGCGGGGTTCCTGCAACCAGCCCTAATGCCTCTTGGTGATATTTGTACTTATCCTTCCTCAAGGTGAGAAGTGGTGAAGATATAGCATTTAGGATGACATATTGCTCAATCTCAGAAAAAATCATCATCTCTACTAGGGTTAATACAACAGTAGCAACAACAACAACAGCAACAATAACAACTTATTTTTAAGATTTAAGATGTTAAATTATCTAAAATTTCTAGCATAAGACCTTATATGTGATAAACATTCAACATATGCTATAAATCATGATTATTATTTTATATTTAATATTATTTTATCTTTAGTGCAGATAAAGCTCTGTTCTTTTATTTTTCCTCCAATTGTTTTATTGTACAGAAATAGCAAAAAAAAAAATTCTAAAATTTGTATAGAACCACAAATGACCCTGAATAGCCTCAGCAATCTTGAGAAAGAACATATCTGGAAGTATTCTTCTTCCTGATTTCAAAGTACATTATAGAGCTGTAGTATTCAAAACAGTATGGTATTAGCATAAAAACATGCAGATCAATGAAACAGAATAGAGTGCCCAGAAATAAACCCATGCATATATGGTCAGTTAATATACAACAAAAAAGTCAAGAATATTCAATGGGGAAATATATTCTCTTCAACAAATGGTATTGGAAAAACTGGACAGCTATATGCGAAAGAAACATCATATACCATGTATAAATATCAATTAAATATGAATTAAGAATTGAATATAAGACATGAAAACATCTAATTCCTATAAGAAGACATAGTCTATAAGCTCCTTGGCATTGGTCCTGGTGATGATGGTTTTGGATCTGACACTAGAAGCTCTGTTGTTTTAGAACAGTTTTACTGAACTTCTTGGACTTATTATGTCAGCTTGAAATGAAGAATATAAGCACTATGAAATCTGGTTCTATACTTATTATAAAAATACTAAGAATATCATCAGAATTATAGAATTTCCTTTATGAGGATTCATAGGAGACACTTTGATTAGATTTATCTCAACCTCGCTTTCCTTGTTAATCGTAAAGCTTAATACAAAATCTAATCTTTCCTAGTTTACTTGTGGTTGTTAATATTTCCTAGTTGACTCATGGTATCAATTATTTTTCAGAAATGTGGTTGTATCCTGAGGCCTAATGAGTTGCAAAGAAACATTTGCAGCAACAGAGAGATAAGTGAGGCAAGGTTGCTTCTGGAGTTAATAAAAGCATTTATGTTGAGAGGAAAGTTGAGAATAGATAAATTAAAATTTTACAGATGATCTGTATGGAAATAATACAAAATCCTAATTTTATAAGTATGCAGCAATTCCCAACATGGAAAGTGTTATTCTTGGGTGTGTTATTCTTATTACATTCAATTATCTGCTATGCCACTTATTGGGACCATTGCATATAGCCATGCAGTGTAAGCTCTGCATTACTAGGGTTGGCAGCCCTTGAAAGTGTTCATGACACAGTCCCTGTGATCTTATAAGTGGCTCCATGTTTATTAGTATGGGTGTCCACATGTTTCACAAGATTACACTAATGTAACAAAGCAAGACAACTTTGTGGCATAAAGCCCAATTGCTATTATGTAGCTGTTTAGCCATAGCAAATTTTAGTATTAAATAATATTATAACAATTGCTTAACAAGTATAATTTTAATGCAAATTACTGTTGTTTAAAATACATTCCATTGCCCTTAAAAAAGAGCTAACAATTACTTGAAAATTGAAAATTAAATATCTGTCTAAATGTAGTAGTTTATCATTGGAGAGAACTATGTTTTCTTATTCAAGTTATTGTAGCTCTTTTTCAATAGTAACTGAAGTACAGAAAAAAATAAAATGGCTTTAAATTCTTATAGATATATATATATGTTTCAAAGACAATATGTCGAGTTGTGAAAATAACACTGAAAAGTAGTAGAGATTTTTGTTTACCACATTTACCATGTTTCTTGGCCGACTGCAATTCGCCAATCCCACTAAAATTTGACAAATGAAAAGTAGTAATTGAAATTAAATGGAAAAATACACGTAGAACCTAATTTAAAATAATACAATGTCATTCGTTCTTTATAACTCTAAAATATTTTATTTCCAAAAAATCATAAATCATAGTCTTCCAGTACATATTCCTGTAACCGCTTGCCGTATGGCACATACAATAGACAGACTGTGGTTAAGCAAATATGTCACACTGACTCTAACAGATCATCGATACATACATCATGAACTACAAGCATCTTTTATTCGGCGTTTAGAAGCATAGAGTCTCACTGTGATAAGCAATTCATGATTTTTAATGACTAGGCATCAATTGATGTCTTTTTGGTGGCATCAGTGAAATACTATATATGTCTTAAAATGTATATACCAACATATGTTTACATGTTAGCCATTCAGCGTGTTCCACTGAGCAGTTTAATATTGTGAACGTTCAGTTTCCGATATTTAGGTTGAATGATAATTCTCTTTGGTGATCTTATTTCTGGCAGGTGCTGTGCTCCTCTGCTTGCTGCTTTGTCTCATAATTTAAAAGAATATTGATTTACTATCTCACTGGGTTGAATGTATCTGGCATTATACATGCCAAATGATGCAAATTTTTCAGCCCCCGAAGGTACTTGACAGATCACTGGAACCAACAAAGTCCCCCAGGTCTTCATTCTGTCTTTCAGAGTTTAAGATGAAAGGATTTACAGCATACCAAGCAACCTGTGCCTTAGTGGAACATTCCGTTGCTGAGCCACAAGGCTACCTTGCTATTTTTCATTTTCTAAATATCAGCAACATTTTTCATTTCAAGGTAGACTCTAAACTTAGTCTTGTGGAAATTGTATCCATGTCCTGAGCATTTATGCAGCACTTCTCGGCAGACTTGGGAAGAAAAAGGAAATTAAAACTTGTTTATCTACAAATTAAGGGAAAGTTGTTTTTCTTGAATTATCATGAGAATTATGACAGTTTGATGAGAATTATCATGAGAATTGTAGACAATTTTCTGCCAACAATAACAAAAAAATTAGAAATAAATAGGCTATGAATGGAAAATCCTGAATTTCCAAGGTAGGGGGAACTCATTAGACACGAAGTTAGACACTGAGGTTCTGGGCCTGGCTTTGCATTTAGCTAATTTTAGGAAAGATAGCTCCTAAATATGGGTCTCAGTTTCTAGTCTGTGGTTTTCTCGTAGCCTCCACCTTTGAATTTTGGGCAGATAACTGTTATGTCTTTCAGGTTCTAATAATCTAGATTTCTATAAAAAACATTGTGTGAGGAATTTAAATGTCTTTCTTTGCTAAACTCTCTTGGGATTAGATGAGATGTATAGAAATCATTTTTGGGAATTCTACATATATTCTTCTGATTTCACAGACAGCAAATTAACCTTTTAAAATTAAACATTATATTGAAATATAACACATGTTTATGTATATGTGTGCCAATTAAATATGTTAAGCTTGACTTATTTCTTAGGGAGAGGATTATACCATGAACTCGCCACTTGTGAGAAGCTAGAATATTATAATTACTCCATAAACTCTCCTTCCACCCCAAACATAGCCAAAATCCTATTTTAACACCACAGATTAGATTTGTCTCTCACTGAACTTTATACCATGAAACACATAATATGTGCTTTTGTGCATCTGATTTTTTTCATTCAGAATTATTTCTCAGATTTACCCATATTGCTGCTGTATCAACAGTCCATTTGTTTTTATTACTATATATTATTCCATTGAAAGAATATATCAGTTTATTTATCTTGTTGACAACCATTGATTTTTTATATGAGTATTATTGCTCTGAATATTTATATACATATCTTTTAGTGCTTATTTGTATGAGGGGAAGATATATATATAGAGTGTAATTATTGGGTTATATTATATGCATATTTTCATTTGAATGAGACACCAGAGAGTTTCTGAAAATGGATGTTTCAATTTATATCCCCAGCAATATATGATAGTTCCAGTAATAATAGTTGTTTATAAACATTTGATATTGCTAGAATGTTTAATGTTAGCCATTCTGGTGGGTGAATGGTGGTTAGTTATTTTTTTTTTCTGAATGACTAATACATTTGATTAACTTACATATTTATTGGGCATCTTTTTAAATTTCAACTTGTGAGTCAGGGAAGCCAAATTTTATCAATGGATTTGCAGTAATGGTTGGCTCTATGAAAGTTTATGTTCCTGCAAGATAGCTATAAAATGAGTTTTATTGCTCCTATCTAAAATGTCATGAAATCATGGGACTCAAAAGTTTCCCTAGCCCAATCATAAAATGTCCTTGGGAGATGATGATATTTGTACTGTGTTCGAAGCAGCCCATTCAATTTGGAGACAGCTCAGACTGTCATAAAGCTATTTCTTATTGATTCAATATTTGCATTCACATAATTTTGGTCTGATGACCCAAATATTGTTTTTTCAGCAACACAAAATAAATTGACACTCCTTCCTATCTGTCAGAACTTTATACACTTGAAGAGAGTTTTTTCTTTTGTGCCTTTAGTTTCTAGGTCTGAAGGCTAACCCTGCTTCTTACAACCATCTCACACTGTCTTTGCTTGCTAGACCATTCATTATTCTCCATACATTTCTGTGGACATACTTGAATTTGTCATTGACTTTCCACATCTGTGTGGTTTAATTGCACTTCATTTTCTTTGTATCATCCTAAAATGCTGAATTGAAACCACAATAACATAAAAAATTATTAATTTCTAAGGTTGACTCAGTAATATAATTAATGGCAAGAAGCTCTACTATTACAGGGAAAATATTCTATAGAAATGTAAGTCATGATTTAATAAAGATCCAAGGACAGGGTCCATTTTTGTAAGAAATAATATATCATGTAAGAAAGTAGTAAAAGGAAGTGGTCATTGAAAACACAAGTATGTACTGGTATTTGCAGTCATATTCATTTTGCATTAGACAGTTTGCAATCTTAAAAATATGTGGATATTCATTTAACTAAATTACTTGCTGTTCTTTTCCTAGAGAAACTATTTTTAATATATTTAATTTAACATGAAGTTAAGTAAAAAATATTGACTTGTTTAAGTGTCTGTGCCCTAGCTCTAATGTCAGGTGCTATTAACTTTACTATTCGTTAAACTCATCATGTGACAGATTCTGGTAATTACATATTATTTCACTTAATCTTTACAATGCAATTATTGCAGTTTTTCAACAGAAAATGAATGTCAGAGAAGATAAGTAACTTTCTTAGAATTGAACTGAAAATAATCAGAAGAACAAAGTTTGAATTCAGGATTTTGAAACTAATACTCATGCTTCTTCATGAAAATTTTGTTCCCTTATTGTGCACATATCTATGTATTGTATTAGTTTCCTAGAGATGCCATAACAAATACGACAAACTGGATGGCTTAACCTAACAGAAACTCATTCTTTTGTAGTTTGAAGGCTAGATGTCTAAAATCAAGTTGTTGGGAGTCTTGATTAGTACTGAAGGTTCTGGTAGAGATTTTGTTCTGTGCCTTCTTCTATCTTCTGGTGGTTGCTGTCAATCTTTTACATTCCTGGCTTGTAGATACATCACTCTATTCTCTAATTCTGTCTTCACATAGTATTCTGTCTGTGTCTAAATATCTCTCTTCTTCTACAGATACTAGTCATTGGATTTAGTGAGCACCTTGACCCAGTATGAGTTTAATTTAACTTGATTACTCTGTAAAGACCTGTTTCCAAATAAGGTCAAATTTGTAAGCATCTGGAGTTAAGACTTCAACATATCTTTTCAGAAAAATGATTTAACTTGCTACCTGAACATATGGGAAAATTCATAACACACACTCATTTGTATAAAATTTGGATATAGTTAGCATGGAGCAGCAAAATAGTATTATCAATACTAGAAGTTTCTAAAGTTAAAAATAACCTTTGATAATTTACTTTCCCAGGAAGAATGTCTATGTAGTAACCATAGATATGATGACATTGTCAATGATAAGAAGATAAACCCAAATTATTTTCAATAATTTTCAAGCACCAGAAGTAAGACTGAAAACCCAATTTTACAGTCTTAAGTAATTACAGTTATTGAATCATTACTCCTGAACCAACTACAATGTCTTTTCTAATTTAAAAATAACTGTACTCCAACATAAAATTTATTATCATATTTAAGAAAGTCAATATCTTTATAGATAATTGCCCATGAAGTGTGTCTTAAAATTCATGTCTTCTGATGATTTTATTTATGTGTAATATTTTCTCTCTTTAAATAAACCAATATGGGAACACAACCTTTATTAGCACAAGTACGCGTCATGTATACAAATTTGATTTATCCGCAACTGCAGAACTACAGCCACAATTCCTGTTTTTCTTTATAAAGAATATTTAATTGTGCTTAAAAACACATAACATAAAATTCACCATTTTAACCATATTTGAGAGTGCAGTTAGGTGTATTCACGTTGTTATACAATATACCTCTTGCACTTTTTCATCTTGTTAAACTAAAACTATACCTTTTGAAAAACAACTCCCCATTTCCCCTTTTCCCTGCCACTGGCAACCAGCACTGCTCTCTATTTCTACCCGTTTGACTACTTTAAGTACTTCGTATAAGTGGAATCATACAGCGTTTGTCATTTCGTGACTTGCTTATTTCGGTGGCATAAGGACTCAGATTCATTCATACAGCAGTATGTGACAGGACTTCCTTATTTTTTAAGACTTAATAATATCCCATCATACGTATATACTGTGGCAGGCAACCCCATGTTAGGCTACTTTGTACTTTGTAACTTCTGTGCTAGGACCCCGCGCTTTGCTCCTTTGTCTCCCATATAAGGTAGTTAGACCTAACTTCCGCATTTAGCTTCTGTAACCTCGCTTTGCCACATAGGCAGGGGGTCCGAGGCTATTCAAACCCTGGAAAGTTAGAGATCGGGGCTCAGGATTTGGGATCTACCCCTGAGCCCGTGCATAATAAAGAATCATGCTCTGCCATCTCTCCTGCGTGTGAGTTATTTTCTGCAACAATACTGCACATTCTTTATACACCCATCTGTCTATTCACATATGGATTGCTTCCACCTCTAGGCCGTTTTGAATAGTGCTATGACATAGATGTGCAAATATCTCTGTGAATTATCTGATATGTGTATATACATTTCTGAAGTTTTAATCTGAGGATGTTTGAAACTTTCTTATTGACTAAGGTAAGCCAAGAGTAAACTGCAATTCCGATGTTTTCAGTCCTTTTGTAACTCTGCTGCCCCAACACAATGTGTTTCAATGTTCACTTCTTCTCTTTGCCATGTCGGATAATAGCTCAATTTTGCCACTCTGCTCTCTAGGCTTAGAATATGGCCATTCCTGTAAACAGTTTTAAAATAGAACAAAACTGAAAATGTCAACAAAAATCTGTTTGTCTACTCAAAGGCACTCTGTCTAAAGATGTAGAGAAATTTTAGTGATTCAGTCAACATTCAGTACATGTTTTTTGAGGGGCCTACTCTGGGTCAGACTCTTGTTTGGTAATGGAACAGTGAATATCTCAGAAAAAAATCCCTGCCATTATGGAATTTGTATTTCCTTGAGATATAAGTATATATGACAGTGATGATGACATTGATGAGGATCATGAGGTGTCTGTGTATTATATTTCAGAGAGAAACACTAATGAGAAAAATAGAGGAAAACAATAGGAAGTGTCAGGGAGCATAATTTCATATGAGGCAGCTAACAAAGGTCTAAGTGACGTGACTTTCGAGTGAAGATCTAAAGGAGGTCAAAGAGTGAGTTGTGTTTTACCTGAGAGAAGAGCCCTCAGACAGTGAGAGCAGCAAGGGCCAGAGCCCTATGGAGAGAGAAGCCTGGTGAGGAGGTCATTGGGACTCAGACACAGGGGTGAGAAGAAGAAGATGGTGGAAGCAAATAAAGTCAGAGAGGGCACAGGCTTATTGGTCATTTTAAAGACTCTGGCCTGTTCGCTGAGTGAGATAGGAAACCACTGTGGGCTTGTGACCAGACTGGTGTGACACACTCTGACGTATGCTTTCACAGTCACTGTGAGTGCTGTAAGGGATGGTCATTCTCAGTTAATGATGTGTGGATTACTTTTTTAATGAAATAAGAGGAAACATTTTGACATATGAGAATTAGTCCAACAGAATATTTTCTGCTGGAGGAATTTCAACATATATCAATTACCAGTTGTTTTACAAGCCTACTTTAAGTTGTTGGATTTATTCACTGTGGTTTACTAAAAGGTAAATGATGTTATCTTCCTTCAAGAAACAATTTAACTCTAATACAAATTTATTTTCATAAGAGAAGAATAAATAGTATGGAATTTGGAAGAAGAAACATTTGATTTAAGCTGTGGGATCTGGGGCTGCTTCATAGATGGGAACATATTTGACTTAAACCAAGAAGGCATAGTAGAAAATTGGCAGATTAAAAAAGGTGGAGAGACAGGCATTCAAACGAAGGTGCAAAAATGCCTTTTTGTTGAACATACTGAAAATGTACAAACACTGTGATACTGAATGTCCTTGTTTCACAGGATATGTTCTACTTTTACCCAAATGTTCTCACACCCTCCTACCCGCCCCCACCCCCATGTATTTCAACATAAAGGATTTCAACATAGTACTGAAGAGGCAAGTGATGGGGCTGATGAAAGGAAAGGGTTTATTTTTCTCACTCATGCCCCACTACTTCCTATTCCTGCCCCACTATCTTTGTCTCTAATACTTACTTGTTCTACTCCTGTCACCATACAATTCAATGCATCACTTGAATATAACACATAAAAGTATGGTATTATTTATGCTTATAACTGACTTGATTTATTTTTTAAAAAATGTGAGCATTTTCTAAATTCCTTAACTGTAAAAAAAACTTGTGAGGGTTCTCATTAATTTTTGTTTCCTCTGATTTAGTAATCCTGGACAGGACAAGTTTCTCAACTTAGTTACATTGTAGGTTATATGCATGATCAATACTTGGCTGAATGCAGTTTGTTAAGATGAGATTTAACTTTCAGTCTACCCCTTTCTTGTTTTATTGATCTTTGCTGTGGATTCATAAAAAGGCTGTAAATTTGTCTTACCTTTATTAAACAGTTCTTAAATATATAAAGTGGTTTTCAAGAGATGGTTTGTTCATTTAATGACTTTTGGAAAGGAGGGCTTTATTTTTAAATGTACTATTTAGCGGGAAAATACCTCAGAAGCTTTGAGATTATTTCCAGTTCCAAAGAGAGTCTATTTAAGATGGCATTTGCACTTGAGAGGTGCTGCAGAAATGGGTTCATCTAGTTAACCTTCATCTGAATTGCCATCCTGTTCTTTAATTCTATGAAACAACTGGTAAAGGAGAAAATGTTAATTAGGAAGCTTTTCAAGATTAATTTTTTTCATTCTCAGAAAGTGAAGTGTTCTCCACTTTCCATGTTAAATAAGGTTCCTCGCTTGGCAACATGGGTTTTGCTGCAGTAATTGTATGCTCCCAGCAAATACTCGATGGTGGAAAAGACAAGTGCAAAAAGCAATTTTTGTAACAGCCAACCAGAACAGCCTGTTCTATTCCCAATAAATTAATGGATTTAACCTTGCAGCTGTAGCAGTGTTATTATGCAAATATTCCCTGAGTATTATGAAAGCCAACTGATTCTCTATAGAGAAAGTTGTTTCTTTCTCCCTGAGAATTCTAAGTGACTAGATAATTGACACATTGTATAACCATGTTAAGTAAAGAAAAAAAAATGTTTTCAGTAAGTCTACTGAGTTTCATTTTATGTTCCAATGTTTTCAGCAATTTACAGAGGCTTTTACTTAGAACAGTACTATTTAGCATAGTAAATTCAAGTGTCCACAGACAACCTCCTAGAAAAAGAAGGAATAAAAAATATTGTATGGCTCTTTACTTTGTATTATGTTGATTTTAGTTCATGCAGAAATTAAAATTTCCTTCAATATAGTTCAAGTGTAGTGGTGTCTGCTCATGCTGAATGTCTTTGAAGCAGTCTATTTGCGTTCTGATTTGTGATGGACTAGAGAATCGTGTACTAATTATTTGATCAAGCTGTTAGCCACTTTGGTTTTTAAAGCTAATCTTAGATTTGTACCACATATAAAACTCTTGCAGTTGAAATTCACTCTTGGTAATTGACCAGTTGTGAAGATCACTCCAAGTGCTCTTCACTGGATTGAAGTTCCATGGCTAATTAAGTCTTTGATGATTGAAAAATATTTTAAGAGAAAAAGCATAAGAGTGGGAACATTGATAGCTTCATTGTGGTAAAGCTCCAGTCAGTTGATGGGGAAAATGATGGTCCTGGGAATTAGTTTAGCCGTTTTATATGAACGATGGCATAGCTTAGTTTTGGTTTTATTGTAGCCAATATTCACCTATGTGAACTTTCTATTATTAAGTTATATAAAATCAATTTTTGCAAATGTATCCCAAAATGTTTGTAAACCATTATGGACATATACATATATTAAGGATTGTAATTACAGTGCCAGTATAATGGAAAGATCACTAGAATTGAAATCTGAAGTCCTAGATTTTGTATTTTGATTTTTTTTAACTTCTCAAAGATCTTTTCTTAATCTATAAATAGCAATGCCTGAAAACAGATTTAAATTGGACAGTGCATGTAGCAGAGCCTTATAAACTTTATATCACAAGAAAAATGTATTATTATTCCTTGATGATGCTTTTTTAATCTTCATCCAAGGGTATGTTTATTGATTTTAGAGAGAGAGGAAGAGAGAGAGAAAGAGAGAAAGAAAAAAAGAAAAACCATCCATCAGTTGCCTCCTGAACGGTGTGCAGGCCCCCACAAGGGATCAGATCAGCAACCTAGGTATGTGCCTGCAAAGCAAACACGTTGCTTCTTGGTGCACAGACAGTGTTTGAACTGAGCCACCTGTCCAGGGCTATTCTTAGTCTATATTTACAGTCACTAATTTTAAGCAAAACATTTATACACAATCATTTCAAGTTAATAATTCCTACATTTGCATTCTAAACAAAATATTTTGACACCTTTGTTTCTGTTTTAAACCTTTTATCAAGCACTAAGTCACTATAGTAATATGTTTACAACCACTAACAATGAACCTAATTTAATAAGTACAACATTGCAACCACTTTTTAAAAACTCTGGTATATATAGATTTGTCAAAGTTCTTGATTCATGGTACAGTCATAATTTGTCATGAATACCCTTTAAGCTAGCTATCTGTCCATCATTCTTTCTGTTTTATATTTTTATAATATCCTGAATACATTGTACATACTACTTAACTGTTGCTTATGTAAATGCCTCTCTTCTATGGAATCTCTCTGTCTTCCCCTAGTCCTGCAATGACTTTGCCCTGAATTTGGTATTTGTCATTTTTTGCTTTTAATATTCATGGTTTAACACGTGCATTTGTCCATTAACAATATATTTAATTTTGCATGTCTTTGTACTTTATAATCAAGTTGAATTACCTCTCTTGGGACTTTCTTTTTCATTTAACATTGTATCATTTTGTCATTCATATTATAACTAAATGTACTTTCACATACACACATCCTGCCTTACTTATTAATGGATGTGATTAATTTTCACAGCTGTACTTTATTTCATCATGTGAGTATACCATTATTAGTTTACTTATTTCTTTGGTTAATGGCATTTGAAATCTTGTTTGTGGTATTTCTTTTTTGGTTTATTTTCTTTTTTATTTCTAATGTAGGCAGTGCTTATATATAGTCCATTCTCATTCATGGTAGGTACTTCTATAAAGTTGACTAGAAGACTGATTCAGCCAATTCTGAACCATTGCCCCTGGGGGAAACACAGGACTAGGTTCCTGGGAGCCTCTGGTTACAACATTTTCCTCCCTCAATTAATGCTGAAGCTCATTTTATGTGTGTTCCTGTTTAAAAACAACTTAAGTAATGGATATTGTTAATTCATTAATGTTGAACTCATGGCCAACTGCAGTGTAAGTCATGGCTGAAGCTTATGTAAAACATGAATTTTCTCCATAAAGTCCCTTTACAGTTTCTTGTTCTTAGGAATACCAGACAGCACTTCAGCTCTACACTTTGGGGCCATTTTAAAAAGCAAAATCACACACACACACACACTCACACACACAAGCACAAAAAGTGCAAAAAAGTGGTACTAAATAGGCCACAAAAAGGACATATATGTATGGGAGCTGAAATAAGAGAAGCCTGATGTCTATTTGTTCATCTGAGCTGGAAATGCACACATAGGGTTATTAAAAATTTTATCCCTCTGCACATACATACATCTTCAAGTGACAACAAAAGCATAGCAAATTACAAGTGAATTTTAGAGAGTAGGTGAATTCATAAACACAAATCCACAATTTAAAATATTAGATTGTATATCTTTTACTGAAGTGCTTCTCAAGCTCTAAGTTGGTAAATGTCAGATTCCTGAGCCTACCCCCTGAGCTTCTTATTTAGTAGGTTTGGAGTAGGGCCTGAGAATTCGAATTTTTAACTAGAGTTTTGTTGATGATGATAACGCCAGATCATGGAACAGATGTATTTTGCAAAACTCTTTCTTAGTAAACAGACAATAACAATTCTCTAAGGCATTTTACCTTCCTGGAATTGCCAGCTCAGAATTTGTGCTAAATTGCTAAGTCACACTTTTGCTTACTTTAATTTCATATATGTTTTCCAAACTGACTATACAAATTTACATTCCATAACAGAAATATTATGATTATTCCATATTATTACCAGTATTTATCAGAATTTTTCATTTTTCCCAGTGATACGATTTTTATTTGCATTTCTTTAATCACTGAAGAAGTTGAATGCTTTTCCAGTATGTTTTTGCCTTATATATTTCCTTTTTTGCAAAGTACCTGTGGCGAAACTTTTGCCCATTTGCCATTGGATATGCTGATGGGCTAAGTTATGTTTGTAAAGTAAGTGCATACATGTTTCGAATTGTTGTATCTCCTTTGTGCATTGTCCTTTTTGTTATTATATATTGACCCTCTTTATTTCTAGCAAATTTTGTTTGCCATATGTTCTAAGTTGACAATTCCTTTCTGTTATAATATCACAGACATAATCAACTTTTGATGCTTCTACAAAGTAAGGTGTCACTTTGTTATTTATGTGAACACTGTCTACTTTTTTAATACTGTTTCTTTCTCTCTGTTCTTCATAGTTACTGTACTGTTTAGATATGAATCTGTTTACTTATACTGGATAGACTTCACTGAGCTCCCTTAAATCTTTGGTTGGCATCTTTGATCAATTTTGAGGATTCTCATCCCTTATCTTTTCTAACGTTGCCTGTGTTCTGAAGCGATTTTCAAACCTCGCTTAAACACACTGCGAACGGCTCGTTGAAACACGAGAAATAATCATGCACAGAAACAGTTTTCAGTAGGGAAGACAGGAAGGGAGAAAACCCTCTAGTGGGGAGAGCCTTCGGCTAACCCCCTCGTGGGGAGCGCCTGGCTCACCCTTTCATGGGGCACGCCCCGTTCCCTTGTCCCAGTGGGTTTTATTCTTGAATACCAGTACAGTTTGCAAATTACAAGTAGTTAGCTTTTGAAAGGTGCTAGTAGATTTCCTACTGGGATGCTAAACCAGAGATTTTGGGATTTTATCATTTAAAAAGACTACAGGACTTAAAGCTTAGATTTGTTTCCTGCCTGTGACTTCATATTCTAATTAAAGAGCATCCTCCAGCAAGCAGATCTCACAGGATCTTTGCATATTCTTTGTCCCAGGCCTGATTACCCAGGGGGTCTGCAGTCTCTGGTCTGAGCCACCCCTTTTGCTAACCCCTGAGAAGGGCTGGAGACAGAGGCAGCAAGGAGACTTGGATTTCTCACATCTGAGTACAAAGACTCAGGCTAAAAGGGGGCAGGGGTAGATGATCACCCCTTCCTTTCCACAGCCCCTTCATTTATTTCCACAGTCTCATGAGTCTTAATCCACAGACCTTTACAAGATCAGCTCCTGGTTTAGGTCACTCCTCTCTGAGGAGTCTTACCCGTCATTGGAAACTGATCTAGCATTTAAAGGCCAGGCACAGCACAAGCAGCATTCATGCCAGCTGAATAAGTTTTGTCTCCTTAGTGGCTCCTGATCCAGAGGTCTCTCACTCAGCCAAAGTCACAGGGGGTTCACAGCTTCCTGAGACCAGGCAGGGCGGCACTCAACAGTGTTCTGTTCTCTCTCTCTCCTCCATCAGTCCAAAATAGCTTTTAACTTTCTCTCTCCATTCTTTATTTCTTAATTCCTCTTGTACGTATGCCATCTCCTTGTCTCTCAATGCAGCATTGTGGATAACTTCTTCATGTATATTTTATAGGTCCCTCTTCAACTTTGTCTAAAGAGCTATGGAAACTTATGAAATTTTAAATAATTTTAAAAAAGATTTCATTATTCATTTTTAGAAAGAGGAGAAGGAAGGGAGAAAGAGAGAGAAAGAAACATTGACATGTGAGAGAAACATCGATCAGTTGTCTCTCCCATGGGCCCAACTGGGGACCTGGCCTGCAGGCCAGACCTGTGCCCTAACCCTCCGACTGGGATACTAACTGGCAACCTTTTGGGTTGTGGGATGATGCTCAGCCCACTGAGCCACACCAGTCAGGGCCAAAACTTATGAAATTTTAAATTTCATTATATTTTTAGTTCTAAAATTTCTGTTTGGTCTTTTCATACATATACTGATTCATAATAAATTTTATATGTTTCTATAAACACAATTTATATTCTGTGGCTGGCAATGCTATTTGTAAACTACATGTGTAGATCACACTTGTGACTCACATCATATCATTTTCGCTGTGTGTGATGCACACTTCTTGCCCAAATTTGTAGGGAAACATAAGGATGGACATTATATGTGGGCATAATAATGGGTGTAATAGTCTCATGTATAATGAGCACAAAAATGTGGGTGTGAATTATACACAGCAGAATACATTTCTATTGGTTAAAGCTGCCCTAGCAATTTTGCAACTTTCTAAAGTCTAGACTAGAACATGAGGTGAAGGAAGAAGACTGAACTTTGGGAACCTATAACCAAAGACCTGACCTGAATGAACTCCCCTGAACTTTTTAAATTTGTGACGGAACCCTCTGTAATGTAGCAGAGAAGAAGATGTCTGAGGAGACCCAGGCAGTGGATTAATAAACACATATCCAAGTAATATACCATCAGGTCATGGTAAATGCTATAACAAATAAAGTAAGCTGCGGTAACAGAGAATAATTATATCACTGAATGGGTAGTTATAATAAATTTTTAAGGGAAGATATATCTGGTGAGGGGAAATTTCAGCAGAAACTAACTAAGGTGAGAGTGAAGTCATATAGCTGTTCATTTGAAGATAGAATAGCATGTGCAATAAAGGGATGTAAGTGTACTCTTAACAGCAGAGCTAGCGGTGTGAATTATAACAGCTCATGAGGGAACATTCTGGCACTAATTATAACAAGTGAAAATACATAAATTGTTGCCCCACAATCGTACCTTAGAGATTCTACCCCATAGGGAAAAGCCATTAAGTACATTAATATTTATTACATATGTATACTGATGACTACTGCAGCAGTTTTTTTTTAATTTAATCTTTAATGTATTTTTCCCCATTACTATTTAGTCCCCTTATACTCCCCTACCCCCAGCAATCACCACACTGTTGTCCACGTCCATGAGTCCTTTTCCTTTTTACTCAATCCCTCTACTTCCTAACCTCCCTACTCCTTAGCTGTCACCCTGCTCTCCATCTATGAGTCTGTCTCTGTTTTACTTGTTAGTTCAGTTTGCTTATTAGAGTCCACATATGCGTGAAATCATATGGTATTTGTCTTTCTCTGACTGGCCTATTTCAACTTGGCATAATGTGGGGCATTTATACATTGGAATTCTACTTGACCACAAAAAAGGAGAAGATTTTATCCTTTGCAACAGTATGTATGACAGCACTGTTTTTAATGACAAAAGACTGAACATGAAGTAAATGTCTATCAATAGAAGTGGAGGGTGGAATAAATTAATATACAATATCATACAATATGCAGCCACAAAACATGATCTATATACATCATTATTAATATCAAAGAGGTCCATGTGGCTTTTTTGAATCTCAAAATATCAAGATGTAAAAGGCTATATATTATGATTCTATTTTTAAACAAACAAAATGCAGAATATATCCCTACAAATGAGTAGTATATACATTTAAAAATAAATATATATCTAACTTTATCACCACTGAGAAAAAATAATGAGATTTGTATATTTACGAATATAAATCACTGATGGTAAGAGGAACAAACCACAAACAGTAAAGAAAATATAATGCATTATAGACTTTCACTATATATTCACATTTATTCACCTTGGTGAAATTGTATATACCACATACATACACAAATACATATCAACATTCTTCTATTATGTTTTAGATCTTTAGATGATGTGGTCCTTCATGAAAAAGAAAAAAATATAAAATAATATATTCAATTGGTCACATTTGCTCATTGATATTTAATAAAATTAAAATAAATAATCCACTCTCCACCCAAAGGAAACCTACTACCATCACCGATAAAAATCTTATTCACTTTAGGAAAAACGAAGTAACAAAAATATTTATCTGAATAGCCCTTGGAATAAAGAGAAATTTGGAATAATGAAAAGCAGAAGATATTACAAAAAATACCTTTCAGTTAATACAGCTAAAGCTGTAGTGAGAGAAAATATATAGGCATAAATATTTATTTTTTAAAAAGACTGAACACAAGCAATCTGAACAGTCTAATTAATAATAAAACAAAAAATTTAAAAAGCACAAAATATTTGATAAAAATAAAACTAAATAGATAACTGTATAGAAATGATAAGAATAAAACTTGGTACTTTGGGCATATTAATTCAGAGACTGATCATTTCAATTATCATTTGTGTCAAATAATAAGATACAGAAAGAAAATATATAGTTATGAAAAGCGCTGATGAAGTACAGAAGATTTCAAAATAATTATGAGATTATAAGATATTTATATAATAATGTTTGAAAATTAGAGATACTGCAAATTTTTAAAATTCTAAATAAATAAAATGTTAGCAAGTCAAAAGATATTGGACTAATTAAAGGTCTAGTAGTACATGTTTCAGTAATAGTAATGCAAGGATAAGCTCATATTGGAAAATGAGAAAATTAGAAATGTATTGGTATAATCTATTATAACATCAAATTACCATACAGAACAAATATGAATTTATCTACAGAAGTTGGGAAGCATTTTATAAAATGTATGAATATATTTTTGAATTTGAAAATATAAGCACAAAACTAATCAAGAGAAGCTATCTAAATATAAGGTTTTTTGCTAAAAATCAACATTAACATCATTGTTATAGCTACATATTGAAGAATTTACAGTTATAATTGGGAAGGCTAAAACATGAAGGTCAACCATCAACATTTTTATTCAACATTATTTTTTAGGTTGTTGCTAATGCAATTGCTACACACATACACACATACACATTATGTGATATTAATAATGGGAAAAGAGAGACAGAATTGGTATTTGAAGATGTTTCAACAGTATGCTCAGAAAACTAATACCAGGTTAGAACACATAAACAAGTAAAGGAAATTAATAAAAAAAAAATATATATCTTTACTATGGTAATCCTTTGAAAGTTACAATTGAAAATAAAAATTTCATGTATAAAAAGAAATAAAGTTATAAAAACTTAAATTACAAATGGCTCAGAATCAAAAAGTTTACTATATTATATTGTTAAAGGATAGAAAATAATGTGAATATTTGTAGATGCTTGATTGGTATGAAAACATTTTTTTTTTTCAAAATGAAGTGATTTAACACTTGAATTAAAATTAGTTCCAAATTTTTATGGTGACATATGGTCTCATGTTTTGGAGTTTAAGAAAAGTAGGCAAGGATACTGTAGACTTTTTGTGTCCATTACTTAAATCTGGTGGAAATAGAAGGGGTAGGGAAATGCAATGTATACTTCATACATCACTGTTTTGAGTTGCTTCTCATGCTTTTCACTTTTATCAAAATATAGTAGCATTTTTTATAGTAGCATTTTGTTAAGTCTGCATGAGCTCTGGATGCAGACAACTTCTATATTTGCCCATGCTTATTCTTCATTTACTAGCTCCATTTCTTTGGGAAATTTGCTTTTCCAATCTAAGCCTCAATTTCCTCATTTTTAAAATGGGGATAACAATGGTTATTTCTTCTATGGTTGATGTGAGGATTAAATAAACTGTATGAGTATCTAAGGGCATAGATTAGCAGAATGTACACTCTTAATAACTGGAAACCATTCTGTCTTGTATAAAAGGGGCCTTATTCTCATGGTGCTTCTTGTCCAAACTGTTTGTTTAATGGTTTCCCCCAGGCAGGTATGGTGTAAGGGGAAAGGTGTCAGGTTTTAAATGCATGGGCACTGAACTTAGTTAAGTTGAAATTGGCACATTACTGCATAAGTAATAATTTTTCTTAAAAAATAGTTGATGACCATGCTATTATTTAGTTAACTTCATAAATTTTTAATATAGGTAGCCTAACAAATTTATATTTGTGACCTCATAAAGTAATGGCTAAACCAATGAAGCTGTGAAAGTTGAAATTTTGCTGTTTCTTGACTTATGTGGGGGCCTGTAATATTCCTGGCCTGACCAGACATTTATCTAGGGAAAAGACACATTATCATAGTACCTCCTGGTCATCCAAAATGGTTGATGAAATGTTTTTGGAACTGTGATTCTCACCTTTGCAATGCATGAAGATGGATAGAAATCAGTCTTCAGATCATGGACACTGGCACATCATATAACTTCATTGTATCGATAATATGTTTTAATTCATTTCCCAGGTATTTCATTCTTGAAGCACACTAAAAAAACTAGGAAGATAACCAGATATGGTTATCTACTGACAGATAATGTGAACAATTTAAATAATTAAATCACTTCATAGCAATTTCTTTTATAATTTTTAGAAGTGTTATGAAAAAGGGGGAGGGATAAGCAAAGAACAAGAACAGAGGATTCTTGGGCATGGACAGTGGGGGGATTGGCAGTGGGAGTATGGGGTGATGGGGTTGGGGAGAGCAATGGAAAAAAGGCAGGACAACTATAGCTGAACAACAATACATAAAAAACGTGCTATGAAAATTGATCTTTTTCTTTTTAGTAGATTTAAATCCACTTTGATTAAATCATATGCAATATATATTTAACCTTAAAGTTAATGTTTCATTTAAAAGAACCCCAACATTTGAATGGAAATCTATTGTCTTTTAAGTCCAATATTCCAAATTCTAGTTAAACTCACGAATACCCAGTGCTAGGTGGTAGCCACCACATGTGAGAAACTCTTGCCTTATGCCCAGGCATGTTCCAATCTCTCTTGTCACCATGATATTCCCTCCCATTCAAAAGGGCACTATTTTAAGTATATTTGTTTATTAATTTAATTACTTTGTTTGTTGTCACGGCGGTCTGAGAACAATTATTCCAGGAAGGAGACTTGATTTTGCCCAGTGTTACTGTTTTACAATTTACTTGACTACTACCCTGTGACAAAATCTGCCATTATTATAGTTTATCACATTTCCCTTATTTTATTTTCAATTTGAAAGTCCAAACTCAACTGGCATGACTGCTTTTGGATATTTTGAGTCATGTTCAAAATTGGTGCTCCAAAAACTGAAAATGCACACAATGGCTTGGAACGTAATATGATGAAAATACATGAATTTTGGTCATGAGATTTTCTTTAAAAGGATGTAATAAATGGTACAAATAGACTATTCATTCATTGAAGAAGTTTTTCAAAAGATTTTATTTTATTTTATAGAGTGGTGAAGGTGGGGAGAAAGAGAGGGAGAGAAACATCAATGTGTGGTTGACTCTCACAGGCCCTCAACTAGGGACCTGGTCTGTAACCCAGGCATATGTCTGACTGGGAATCGAACCAGCAACCTTTTGGTTCACAGACCAGTGCTCAATCCACTGAGCCACACCAGCAAGGGCTGAAGAAATTTTTTTTAATGCTGAAACCAAATGCTGTAATTATATTAGTGAAGGAGGACATAGAACCCATATGTCCACTTTTGTATATCTTACATTCTAAGATGGATACTAATATCAATTAGATAAATCAAACAAAATAAAAATAAATAGATAGATAGATAGATAGATAGATAGATAGATAGATAGATAGATAGATAGGAGAAGCAGGTTTTCTAAAGCCCGATGTGTATTTCAGTCAGAGAGAACAGAGAAAGTAGGAGGCACTGAGCGCCTGAGAGAATGCTGGCCCAGAGAGCCAGAGGGGCAGCAGGGAGATAGATGGGAGCACGAAGTGGGCCTGACAGCCTTGCAGAAGGCTGCAAGGCAAGCAGAACCAGTGCCTGGGACAAAAACCTCAATGACTGTGATTCCTCCTTTTTGTCAATAGCTACCTGTAACCAGTTAAAATTATCTGGGGGTTTTATGTAGTACATATGTATCTTTCCATATATAAAAATTTAAAACAGAATTTTAAATTTATGCTGATGATCAAATAGGGTGTAATCACTTTTTGAGATGTAAATTTAGATGTCCCTTTATTCATTCTTTTTTTTTCTTAGAAACTCAACAAGAATTTTAGCTAACCAGTTCAAGATGAAAACAAAGCTTACTTTTATATTAAAATTTATCAATCTCTTCATGGTATCAACAATATGATTATACATTGGATATCAGTAGAATATTAAATTAATTTCCTCATTTTAAAATTAATGACTGATTTAATTTTAAATATTGCCTATAATTAATTTTCACAGCTCATAAAGAAATACTGGACATCTACCAAATTGCATTTGAGTAATCTCTCCTGTTACTGATTACAAGAATTCCGTGGATATTAGCAGCAAGACTTAGCAGGCAGTGAGGCTTCAGAATGCTTTCAATCTATCATGCAGTGAGCAGTTCCTCAGTTCCTTCTAAAAACAGCTCCTCCTCAGTGTTCTGCTCTTTGTTATTAGATGTAACCTATATGTAGGATGTTGCAGTTCTGAAACTGAAGACAATTATTCTCTTGATAATTTGGTGTACTCCTGTTGTGAGGGGGTATACCATTTAAATATCTCAGCATCAGTTCATTGATTTTGTTGAGGGTCAAAGTTAGAAGCATCATCAATAATCTCAATACAACATAATGCTATGCATGGTAGAAAGTTTAAATATTTATTTGCTGAGTTGACTCTTACAATGTCAAAGGGGAAAGCACAGCTAATAGGATAATAAGTACCTATGGTCATATTTAAGCAGATTTAGCATGTAGACTCATGATATTTACTTATCCTAATCGTATTTTTGGTTTCTTTTATTATGTATAAGCATGAGAAATAATTTTCTATTTTAAATGCTCTATTTCATTATTACAATGACAAATATTACAAAACAAATACTAAATTTTTAAAGGTATTTTACTAATTATGGCATGCCTACTTGGTATTAGACTCCGAAAGAAGCCCAAATGTCCACTTAAATAAAAAATTCAAGATAACTGGAAATTTAACTAGAGGTAATAGTGACCAAATTGAACCTATTTTAACACCTTATCTTCTTTGGTTTTAGTATGCCTTTTAACATTATATAATAAAAAATGTCAAGATAAGAAAAAAAGCAAAATTACAAGATAGTAACAAATAGTAAATTAACTTTAATTCCATAATGCAATTATGATTTATATATTGCTAAATTTATAGGACTGCAATAGATAGGTAGATAGGTGATAGATAGGTATGTGTTGTGCATGTAATTAAATATATTTCTTTTTAACATTCTGGATCCATTTCGTATTTCCTGAAGTTTACCTTGGTACTATAAGAATGGAAAATATGTAAGTAACTTTTACAAAAGAAATGGTAGTTCAACTTAACAATTTTTAATCTTACTTTAACACTGAGACCAATATTCATCATACTGTACATTCAATTTAAAGTGAAAATGAAAATTCATTTTTTTGAGCTATAGAGTGTTCAAAGCTCAGGTTGTTTAAAATAGCTTAGATTTTTAACATTCTATTAGAAAGAGTTTTCAAAGAAACATTTACATTCATTTCAATTTTTAATTTTTGTTGGATTTCAATGTATTATGTTTAGGAAATATATAGACTTTCATTTTTTCTCTCTCACATGTAGGTACTTATTAATAGAAGTTTGCCATTTCTGCCAATAATTTTACATGTTAAAAATCACACATTTTCCTTACACCCAAGTTTCTTTGTATATACTAAGTGCACATTTTTTCTAAACATAAGGTCTTGAAACAATAAATGACATAAATTACAGTTATTGAACCCTTATGCATTATGTTTTTACTGATAGTATTTGGGGCGATTCAGCTGGTTTAACTAATAAATATTACCTTATTTGATCAACACAAATTACAGATTAACTGTTTAAACAGTTATTTAAACTTCTTAAAGGAATAAGTAGCTATAAACCCCTGCAAAATATCAGTTTACAAAGATATAAGTGTGATTCATAAGTTAAGGTCATATATTCATGGACACTGTTCCTACTGGAGTCTGTTAATCCTATCATAAAATTTAATTCAAGTATTGTAAGCCCCTTTGTTTAACTATATGTAGCCATAATGAATATATTTGAATTACTTTAAACTATTCAGACTTTGCAGTTATTCTAAATATCTTCACTTAGATTAGTGAGTTTTTTATGTATTTTTAAAATAAGCTATAATCAAATTAAACAGTGTTTCATTTTGTGTACTTTTCTGAGACTAATGTGGCAGCTTATTGAAGAGAAATCATCTTTTTTTATTGTTGTTTAATTACAGTTGTCCTCATTTCCCCCCATTACTCTCCCCTGCCCTCTCCACCTCCCCACCTCAGTCAGTCCCTAACCTGTTGTCCATTACTATGGGTCATTCGTACATCTTCCTTGACTTGACCCTTCCCCTTCTTTTCCCTGTAATCCCCCTCCCTGCTCCCCTCTCTGGTCACTGCCAGTTTTTCCCAGCTTCCATGTCTCTGGTTCTATTTTGATCATTTGTTTTGTTCATTAGATTCCACTTATAGGTGAGATCATAACAATATTTGTCTTTCACCATCTTCCTTATTTCACTTAGCATAATGCTGTCTAGTTCCATCCATGCTGTCATGAACGGTAAGAGTTCCTTCTTTCTTCCTGCTGAGTAGTATTCCAATGTTAAACATACCATGGTTTTGGGATCCACTCAATTACTGATGGGCACTTAGGCTATTTCTAGCACTTGGCTATTATAAATAATGCTGCTATAAACATTGGAGTGCAAAGGTTCTTTTGAATTGGTGTTTCAGGATACTTAGGGTATAATCCCAGCATTGGTATCACTGGATCAAAAGGCAGTTCCATCTTTAGTTTTCTGAGGAAATTCCATACTGTTTTCCACAGTGGCTACACCAGTCTGCATTCCCACCAACAGTGTACTAGGGGTCCCTTTTCCCCACATCCTTGTCTGCACTTATTGTTTGTTGATTTGTTAATGATGGCCATTGTGACTGGTGTGAAGCAGTATCTCATTGTGGTTTTAATGTGCATCTCTCTGATGGCTAGTGATGTTGAACATCCTTTCATATATTTATGTGCCCTCTGTATGTCCTCCTTAGAGAAGTGTCTGTTCAAGTCCTTTGCCCTTGATTTAATTGTACTGTTTGTCTTCCTGATGTTGAATCATATGAGTTCTTTATATATTTTGGAGACCAAACACTTGTCTGAGGTATCATTGGCAAATATGCTTTCCCATACAGTTGGTTCCCTTTTCATTTTTATGATTGGGTTCTATAAATTATAGATAGTACCTGGGATATGGCAGCTAACATTTAGAATGGGAGGGCAGATAAACCACTTCCTGGATAAGGTCAAGTTAAAGGAGTTCACCTAGCTCTTATTATATGAAATGTTAAAAGGACTTATCTAAGAAAAAGAAGATGATCAAAACTATGAACAGTAAAATGACAAACTCATAACTATTAACAACTGAACCTAAAAATCTACACTGACATTTTTATTAGTGTTTTCCCTGTGTTTCGAATGCCCTTTTTCTATGATCTCTGTTCATAGAAAAGTAGTCCTCAGCCTTCCAGATAACTAACTGTTCCATCTTCTAACTAGACAATATTTTTTTGCTTGTAATGGAGCTTCTTCCATTCTTCTTATTAATTATAGCCTTCAGTGTCTGAATCCCCTGCCTCTCCAGAATAATCTGAATCAGCATTGTGGGCATCACCAAGTATCTTGTTAAAAATGCAGAATCTTAGGACACACCCCAAACCAAGATCCCTGGATGATGCTTATGCACATTACAGTTTGGCGGTGGAGAGAAGGTGAAGCCAGAGCTTCTCTGTCTTGCCTTAGTACCCTCCACAAGGCTCTGCATCATCCAATTCATTGCACATAATAGGTATTCAGTAAATAGGTGTTGAGTTAAACTGAGTTTTATTTTAATATTGTGAAGTGAAGAAAATTTAGTTTTAGAATAATCAGATATTAGGAAAGGATGATTTAAAGTCAGAGAAAGAAGAAAACTATTCATTATTGATGCTCCTCACATCAACTAATCAATATTTCTTGATCATCAACAACTACTGTACTTTTTCATGCATAAAATATTAGTATGGATCCTTGATCTTATAAAAGAAAAGATGTTCAGTTTAACCTTCAGCTTTAAAGAATTCATTTAGATAACTGAATCAAAATGTGGTTGCTTTGTCCTTCTTGTAAATATTTAATATATTCTATTAGAAGTCATGACAGAACTTTAAGGCATTGTGCATGCAAGAATGACTGGTAAATATCATGATGTGATTTCATTAAATTATTTAAACAGATCAATTCATCATTTGTCTTGCATTTTACTAAAGTGTTGAAAGAACCATAAGCAACAATTTCTCATTTACAATTAAAGTAAGACAATTTTGGAATGTAAGATAATTTTTTCTGTATGATTTTAAATCAATTGTGATTTTTTCCTCCATACTTCATTAAAAAGATTTTTTTGGGGTAGAATTCAATTAAAATTTTAAAAGGGTTAACAGTACCATTAATTCATATTTACCTATCCACATATGCTAATTATTGTGAGTTAGCCTATCTTTAATTGTAGGTTGTTTCATTGCCTAGAAAGTTGCAAGTCTGCTCATTCCTGCTATAAGTTGATATGTGCTTAGGGAACAGAAACTAATTTTAACATTAGCTGAAGCAAAATGTTATTAGGACAGCTAATCTGATAAAAAAACACCCCAGGCAAAAGTCCTTTTTTTTTGTAATGTAATGCTATTTTAATGGAAATGGCCTTTTTATGAAATACAAGTGACAAAGACTTGAATAATGCCTGTGAGATTTTTATTTAATTTTGTGTTTAATAATTTGTTAATAAAGGGAGAGTAGGAGCACTTCATTCTTATAATTTTAGATATGGAATAGATTTTTAAAGTAGAATTGTAATGTAAATATTCACTTTTATTTAAAATAACTTTTTAAAATAACAAGCCTAGGCCCTAAGTGATCTTCTCAAAGGGTGTGTGTGTGTGTGTCTGTCTGTCTCTGTGTGTGTCTGTGTGATGCCAACTGTAGGTAGAAGGCTCTGGGAAGGATGTCATATTTGTAACATTTGTCATCACTGCTCTTTTCCATTCAGCAGTTTTCCTGTATTCACAGATTTGTGCAACCATCATCAAAATTGATTTTAGAAGATCCTAAGCACCCCTTCTCAAAAAGAAACCCGTGAACAGTAGCAGTCATTCTTTATTTCAAGCCCCACCCCCAGCTTCTAGCCACAGGCAATTGTTAATCTACTCTCTGTTTCTATACATTTGCCTCTTCTGGACTTTCCAACTCAATGTAATCGTGTAATATGTGGTCTTCTGTGACTGTCTTGTGACCAGCTTCTTTCACTTAGCGTGATGTTTTCCAAGTTTTTCATGTTGGAGCATGAATCTATTTCATTATTTTTTTTACTGAATAACATTCTGTTGTCATTAGGTACATTTAATTTTCCACCTGTCATTTGGTGGCCATTTGTGTTATTTCCACTTTCTGGCTATTATGAATAAAGCCACTATGAACATTTGTGTGCCAGTTTTTGTGTGAGCACATTTTCTTTTTTTGGGGGGGTGGAGTATATTCTGGTAGCTAGGAGTGGAATTACTGAGTCTTAACTGTGTTTACCATTTGAGGAACTGCCAGACTGTTTTCCAAAATATTTCATCATTTTATATTCTCACCAGCAATGTGTCAGAGTTTCAATTTCTTCCTATCCCCTCCAACAATTATACTTATTTTTTATTTTTTTATAGCCATCTAGTGGGTATGAAATGGTATATAATTCTGGTTTTCATTTGCATTTTCCTCAAGGTTAATGAACTTTTAATATGCTTATTGGCAACTTGTATGTATTTGTAAAAAAATCTATTCATATTTTTGCTAATTTGTTAATTGAGTTACTTCTTACTACCAAGTTTTTAGAGTTTTAGATATGTATAAATAATCTGAATAAAAGTCTATTATTAGACATATGATTTGTAAATATATTTCCCAGTCTATAGGATGCCTTTTCATTTTCTTGGTGGTATCCACTGAAGCACAAAAGATTTTTTTTTTAAATTTAATGAAGTCAAATGTATCTATTTGTGTCTTGTAATGTCTGTCATATATGAAAACACATAGCCTGATCTAAGGTCATGGAAATTTTTTCCTGTATTTTCTAAGAATTTTATCATTTAAGCTCTTACATTTAGGTTTATGATACATTTTGTTTTAATTTTGGTGTACGGTGTGAGAAAGGGGTTCAACTTTATTCTTTTGCATATGAATATCCAGTTTGCTAACACCATTTGTTGAAACATATTTTCTTTCCCTATTGAATTATCTTGGTTTCCTTGTCAAAAGTCAACTGACTAAAACTATACTTCTAAATCTATTCCATTGATGTCCGCATTTACACTTAGGCCAGTACTATATAGTACTAATTTACAAAGTCTGTAACTTTGTAGAAAGTTTTGAAATCAGAAAGTATGAATCTTCTATCTCTTTTTTTCCCTAAGATTGTTTTAGCTATGCTAGGTACCATGAATTTGTGTATGAATTTAGGATCATCTTATAATTTCATAGGGATTTCATAAATACTACATTGGATCTTTAAATTAACTTGAGGAGTGATGACATCCTAACAATCTTCACGGTTTCACTTCATAAATGTGGAGTATCTTTCCATTTATTTAGATATTAATTTATTTTTAATAATTCTTTTAGTCTTCACAGAAAATATGTTTGTACTAGTTTTGTTAGAATTTGTTCCTGTGTATTTTATGATTGATTTTTAAAAATATTTACTGTTATGCTGTTTTTTGCTGAGCTCATTTTTTACCTTTTAATGTTTATTGTAGTAGAAAATTTAACATGAGCTCTACTCTCCACAAATTTTTAAGTGTTCAATCCAATATTGTTAACTATATGCATAGTGTAGTGCAGATCTCTAGAACTCAATAATCTTGCACTGTTGAACATTTACATGCATTGACTACCAGCTCACTATTTCCCTCTCACCTCGTCCCCTGGATACCACCCACCATTCCACTCTTTGCTTCCACGTGCTTGACTCCTTTAGGTGCCTCATTTAAGTTAAACCATGTGGTATGTTCCATTGGTGACTAGGTTGTTTTGCTTATCATGAAGTCCTTAATGTTCATTCACACTGTAGCATGTGCCAGATTTTTCTTCCTTAAGGCTGAAAAATATTCTATTGTATGTATTCAATATTTTTATTTATTCTTCTGCTAATAAACTTTTAGGTTATTTTCATATCTTAGCCATTGTGAATAATGAATATGGAAATGCAAATATCTCTTTGAGATCTTAATTTCAATTCATTTGAACAAATACCCTCAAATGGGATTGCTGGGTCATGTAGTTTTTTCTCCTCTTATTTATTTCTTTTGAGGATCCTCCATACGGTTTTTTCATAGTGGCTGCACCATTTACATTCCTATCGATAGTGCACAAGGGTTCCAGGTTCTCCACACCCTTGCCAGCAGTTATTATTTTTTGATTTTTGATGATAGCCATTCTGAAAGGAGTGAGGTGATATCTTATTATAGTTTTAATTTGCATTTCCATGATGATTAATGATACAGAAAAATCAATACAATACCTATAAAAATTATATGACATTGTTTTACAGAAGTAGAAAATTATAATTTATTAAGGATTTATACTCAATTTAGAGACAAGATTATAGTTATAAGCTGTATTTTATGTTTTATATTTTATGCTATTACTGTTATATATATAACACTAATATATCTAACAAATCCAAAAATAGATGGTTACAGTTATTACTTTATTAATTTGTTAGCTTTTAGAGGTGCTGAAAGATGAAATTATATCTTTATAGTTTTTGTTGTATTAACCTTCTTTAACATTTCTTTTTCTGTGGATTCAAGTTGCCAGCTGGTTTGGCTTCCCCGGGATGATCGTCATTTAGCAGGGCTCACGTTGTCCCTTTCACCAGCCTCTGGGTTCATCTGTCTCCAGAACACGTGCAGCCATTAGGCTCCAGTAATTGCAGGCATAGTTTTTGAGGCTGGTCTCTGAGGTCGTTCTCATTCGGATAGGGCTATTTTTAACTGTTCCTTTTCCTGGTTCTCTCTAATAAACTATTTGGCTTATGGTTTGGTTTGTTGCTTCCTTGAAGCTGCTAGCCTTCTCTTAATTGCTTGCCTCTAAGGATCCATTCTTTCTGAGAGCACCCATTAGGCTTGAAATTCCCCATACTCTGTTCAAAATGAAGTCAGTTTCCTTGAGAGAGCTTCACATCACTCTGTTACAATGGTCTACCTCTTCCAGCAGACAAATCTCTGAACAATTACTCAAGAACTAGGCTAGGGTCAAGCGGCGGACTCCTCCTGGAGTGTTATCCCTGCTGTAGAAATAGAGTGCTATGGGGAATAGTAGCCTTTGCTCTTGTCTTATCTGCCAGCATAGAATTTCACCCTACAAGTGAGCTGAATCAAGGCTGATTGGGTTCAGGCAGTCCTGGCCTGTCATACCTGTCAATAAAAACTCTGCATCGTGACTGGGGACCGGGTGCAAAAGTGATCCCACACCTCCTTAGCCATACATGCCTGAATTTAGTCTCTACCATGCACAGCAGAAGGATAGTGATAGATGATGGCAGCCTGGCCTCCTGTAGACATATTATAACCCTTCAATGAGAGCTGGAGGGATTGCAGCCTTGTCTTCTTGGCCTCACCCTCTTGTGGAACTTCTATCACACGGAACTGGAGAGTGGGAGGAGAGGAAGCAGGTGGTGGCTCAAGTGCAGACTGTTACTATCTGTACTGAGATTTAGTGTATTTTCTTAAATAAATGTCTCTTTTTTTCACTGTGCATTATTAGGACAAATTTTATAGACTTTAAATGGCTGTGTTTTCTAATTTTCACTTATTGGGATAGTCTCATTGGAGAGCCGATGCCCTGGGAGCTGTCTGATGTCTTCATCTGTTAGCATAGGGGCACCACGTCAAATGTACTGAGACACCACAGGTTCGATGGACAGAGGAAGTTCGGGAGCTTTTATACTAGGACAAGTTACTAAACTTATGTGTACCCCAAAACTTACATCTTCAAAAATAGAGATAATATGCTACTCAAACAATGGTTTTGATTAAGTGAAATACATCTATAAACATTCCTGTCACATATGGAACTAATAACAAATTTGAATATTTTTCACTTTTATCTTATATGTTTGTTACATATCTACTATGTTTAAATGGTATGTAAAATACTATAATTATTATAATAGCTTTTAAATATTTTAAAAAGTGTTTTGCTCCATTTTGTTCCTTAATTCAATCTGATTAAAGTTATCGGTCTACAGTGTGCTGTTTGTAGAGATAGAGGTGAACTCATGTTTACATGGAATTCAACAAACAGATTGTAAGTAGAAACCAGCAAGAAAAGAAATACATGAAAATCCTCTGCATCCCTTTAAGTCTATAATCAATGTATAAGTCTCCATTTATGATATCTCCTGGGAATGCAGACCCAGTGGGAAATAATGACCCAGTCCTGTCCTTGGGAACATCAGGTCTTCACATCTGGTCATTACTCACCAGGATTCTCTTGGCCTTGATCACTGTTGCCTAATTTGGGTACATTTAAAACCGAAAGTCAAAGCCCATGCAGCTTGAATGTATGGAGGCCTGTAGTTTTTGTGACAGAGAGCTTACTTCTTCTAGTTTATTAATGTATGTCAAACTTTCAAATATTTTTACTTAGTAGAAGTAGTCTATACGGTCCCGAGTCTTTCTTAAAATATAATTTATCTGGAAGCTCCAAGAATATTTTCTTGAATACTGTTTAAAAATTGTCCCCGTTTTAGTCCTTATTTCACTACTAAGAAATTTTCCAGCTCTAGTATTCAGAATCTATACCCAGAGAGCTCACGCAACTGTTTTTTCTCATCAGCAAAAATTTAGATACGCAATATAATTGAGAGTATATTGGAAAGGTCAGTGTGACATGGTGTTTTTGAATTGCCTTTTAGCAGCATTAAAAATACATACTTATTATTTAAAATTAGGGAGTGAAATTGAAGCAGTAAGATCATCCTCTCCTAGTCAGGAATCACTTAGCTAAAAGAAAGGGAAGCGTACATCTACTTAAACTAACTACACAAGAAGAGGTTCATTATGAGGATCCTAATAGCAGAGAATCCACTTACTAGTGATATTGGGCCTCACAGGGTCTAGAAAGCTGTCTTTAGGGGCGTCTCTCTCTTTCCCTCTCTCTCTGTTCTTTTTCTTTGCACACATTTCTTCCATTCATGTCTGCAAACTAGTTCTCTTTGCAAGGCCCTCAGTCTGTGTGGTTTTATAATTTTAGTTCATCTGTGTGTGGCTTCACCTTTCCCAATTGCCAGCTTGGGCCCTCTTTTGCTGTGCGTTTCCCCATCTCTTCTCTATACCTCAGTGCCTCAGAATAGGTGACCTAATTCCGAATTCCACATAGAGAAATATAATTGGCTGAATTTGTATAAGTTGTCTGCTTTTGGTTTAATTGCTGTGACTGAAAGGATGACGTCTGCGTGGTGTCGCTCTGTTCTGATGAGAGTTATTGGTAGAACTGGTTCTGTAAGCGAAAAAAGTCATCTTGCAGGTCTATTATGTGCTGTTTGGTGAATTCCTTAAGGGAAGAGATCATTTCCTATTAATTTTTTCCCCAGCACCTTGCACAGTTTTAGAGTGAGTATTGAATAAAATAATCTTCATTTCAAGGTCAATTTGCATTTTCCCTCTAGGAGGTGTTGGTATTGACACAAGTACAAGACTCCAGTTCCCATACCCCTTTTTATTTTGGTGGGTATTATTTAGGTAACTTTTGCCATTGAAAATGGTTAACCTTTTTTTTTTTTTTGAAAGTGGACATCGTTGAGCACACCTCGAAGGACATTTTCCATACCTGGTGATGGAACAACAATGACAGTGCCATCATAGCTATCCATTCTTGTAGACTTGTGATTCCCAACTATTTTTAGCAGTGCATTTATGCTGAAATTTTACATAGAACATAAATCAATAAAAAGATAAAAGTGGTATGCATAGTTAGAGCAGGTGTGAATGGCCAAGCTCTGCCCATTATCTTCTTGTTCCATTTATCCTTCAAAAAAGTGTCCCCACAACCCTAGAGGTACCTCTGTCATAGAAACCCAGGAGATCCAGAAACTAAGATTTTGAAATCACTGCTTTTAGAGAAAAAAGCAGGGAACTTTTAGTGTAACTTGCTCAGTTTCTGAATACACTTACACTTTTATTTATACATGAGAATGTGATGCAAAAGATTTTATGAAGACACAGAAGATAGTTTATTGTCTTTATCTTCCAATTGCTGCAAGTTTCTTAGAGGTTAAATTCAAAGGCAGAAATTCATTTATTCAACAAATCATTACTGAGCATTACATGTTACATTTAGTGCTTGGCGCAACAATATGAATGACAGGACCTCTGTTATCAAGACTGGAATTGTATCCAGTAGGATCATTTAAAAAAAATTTCTTTGTACTTAATGTAAAATAGCATACTTAGAACCAACAAGAGAAAAGAACTAGCAAATATTTCAGTACACAGAATACGTGCAGTAGTGCAGATTTTTCGCTCTCAACTTGCTCTTGCTCCATGCACTTAAGATCATTTTGGATATAGCCACCAGATCATTTGGATCTGTGGTGATTTTTATTTCCCTCTCATTCCCCAATATGACTCAAAATATTAATTTTCCAAAATGGCAAAATGTTTGAAAATTTTATAATTTACATCATTAGGTTATTGTAGCAGTATTGTATTGAAACAAAAAGAAATATTTCTGCTCGTATTAAAAAGTATAGTTTTTTTACTTACAAGAATACAATGTTGAAATAACACACTTTTTATAAACAAATGTGTTATTTTAATCCTAATTTATCTGCATAGAACTGCAGATATTAGGGAATTTAGAATTCATTTGTAGGCGCTATAACAGCCTGACAAGTATCCATTCATTACTTCTTAATTTGCAACAGAAATCTAGTTTTGGTCAGAGGGGATAATGGATCTTAGCCAGGGGAAATATTGTACCATTCCTCTTAGGGGCATTTAGAAATGTTTGAACATGTTTTACAGTGTCAAAAAGACTAATATATGATATTGACATTCAGTGTTTTGGGGTTATAGATGCCAAATCTCCTGGAATATACATATCTACCCTGCATAACAAAACATTTTCTAGACTAAAATACCCCTAGGGTACCTAGTAAGAAGCACTGGTTTAACCAAATCCTTCTAATCATGTTGTCCTCTTTGTTCAATTACATTTTAATTGATATGTATGGGGGGACACTTGCCCCAAATGGAATTTATTTATTAAAAATTGTGTGTGTATTCTTGCATATTTAAACTTCAGTCATGTTCAAACTGCTCTTCATTTGATGCAATACACCTATTGAGACATTTTTCACACTGCTCAATACTGTTTTTGAACTCATCGATTTTGATGCCTTTTAGTGCTTCTGCCATTTTTTGTTTCATCTCTTCCGCATCAGCAAAATGTTTCCTTTTGAAGAATTTTTTTTTGTCTGGGGAAACATAAACAAAAGTCACTCAGGCTGAGACCAGGTGAATAGGGAGGGTGCAGCATGGGGGTCATGCTATTTTTGGTCAAAAATTGTTGAACACTCAGCATGGTATGGACAGGTGTGCTTGTAAGTCACTCATCATGAAGTGAGCAAACACATTGAAAGAGTCTTCAAAAAAAAAAAAAATTCCCTGAAGCTGAATGCAGCCTCTCACAACACTACCAGCTAGTACACTGATATATATGGGTTCCTAGAACTCTCACCGGTAGTACAGGTGGGGGAATCCTGTACTACCAGGGGCCAACCTCTAGAGGATTATTCTGATTTTTTTGGTTCCCCCTTGTATTATGTTCATAGAGGTAAAAGCTATTAGAAGATCTAATAGGCATGAGTTTGAAGGCTTCCAATGAGTCACTATATCTGATTCTTGAAAGCTTGAAGCATGCCTCTCTATTCACACCCTCTAAACAGACTCAATGACAGAAAGATATAAGAATAAGGTGAAGCTGTCAAGGCAGTGATACCATATGTAATTGATTCAGAAATGAAATCTTTCAATTTTAGAGCTTCAGAAGATGTTAGGAATTATCTACTTCAGTATTTATCATATTTAAACAGGTTCCAGTACTCATTTAAATACAATGTATCATGGGCCCTTGAGGTTCACTTACATTATTCTTACTAAAAATAACTAAAATACGCATAAACTTGAAACTATCACTATATCTACATTTTTTAATCTTATAGCTTTTGTATAATAATACAAACAGAGGTCTCAACAAATATAAAACCAGTAATATCAAAATTAAATTTATTTCATATGATTATAATAGTTTGTGAAATTAACATTGAATTTATTAAATTCAATATCAAAGTCTCATAGGGTTATTTTAAAAATATATTTCTATATCTTTTACCTCAAATGGCTTTGTTTATGATCGCATATTGGTGGTAAATTCTCATAATTTTACCTAACATAATTTTAATTTTCCCTTTATTCTTGAGATATAATTTTACATGTTTTGTGCTTATTGATAAGTAAACATTTCCTTTCAAGATTTTAAAGATATTCTACAGTCTGCAGACTTCTGTAGTTGCCATTGAGAAGTCTACTGTTTAATACTGGAACTATTATATACCTGTCTTTTTCTTTAATGAATT